>JARACY010004168.1:0-28388 GCA_029255725.1 Scrobipalpa atriplicella | reverse complement strand
TCCCTATCTCATACATAGACACTAGGGGGGGTCAGTCATTAATCGAAGTGGTCATGTTTTAGGTAGAGCAATGGAACTAAAGTCGTTACTAAACTAAACACCCGAGATTATGGGATTGTACCTACCCTACTCGTACTTATAGTCTAAGTCTAAATGTAGAGAGAGGAAACAGATGAAAAGGAATAAGCTGAGACGATGAAAAGAAAATCCTAACTAAGGTCTAGAAATGGTGTCAATTCATGCGATAATGGTGTTAGTGTGAAAAAACTGGGTTGTTTGATAAGAACCAGACTAATAGTACTACTTAACATATTGATAGCAAAATTAAACAGCAGACATTACATTACATTACTGAAACCTTTCACTTTTAAAAAGTAGTGTCTCTCCACAGTTGACGCTATTTCAGCTACACCATTCGAACTGGCAACAGCCTAATCAAATAAAAAAAAGTAAAGATTGATCAATTATTTTTTCTGAACGTTGAGAAATTAGATCGGTCGCGCTAAAAAAGATTTGACTCTGTGTCTTGGCCATCTACAACAAGGCCACTTAGTTTCCCGCCATATATAAAAGGCAGCGCGGGAAATGTTACCGTTTGGTTGGACCATTTGGACAATGTTGTGAAGTAGTGCAAAACTGAAAATATGAGTGTCATGTGGTGGGTTTTAGCTGTAGTCACCGCTGTGGTGGCGAAAATCCAAAATGATCCGGCTGGACAACAAATAGTTAACTTCAAGAAAAAAACTTCGGTAAGTAACATAACCTACATAACTTGGGTAACTTCCAAGGTTATGGACTATGGGTGGTTTTCAATCAGGATAAACTGAACAACTTTGTCCATCAAAACTATTTGTAGAAATCATGTCGAACTATGTAAAATATATTGGACCAACCACCTACACATTAGCTGGGAGATACATTGGACAAATGTTCATGGAGAGAAGTTATTAAATGAGTACAAAATTATTGATCATCAGCTGATGATCAGCTGACTAGCAGTTTTACTACGGAAAGTCTATTTTTTCATATTTCTGCAATATTGTTTATTGGGATAGGAAATTATAATTAAATTTTTTGTTAGAAACTTCGTATGTGTGAATTCCGAAGCCAGGCATGTGTCTATATCCATCAGGGATACCACGATCACCAAATACAAGCAAAAACATATGCAAACTTTCCGGACGCAGAGTCAAGAAGTCCCACAGCATGTTACCATCAATCAAATTAGTAGAAGGATTCCTTTTTTGTGCTCTTACAAAAGTAGGAAACAGGATAGGATCTTTGTAGACATACATGGGGGTATTGAAGCCAACGATATCGAAGTTGCCATCTTCAGTATAAAACTTAACAGCGAAACCTCTGGCGTCTCTTGATGTGTCTATGCCTCCTCGTTCGACGACAACTGGAGAAAATCTAGCTGCTATTGGTGTCTTCTTTCCCACTTGGCTGAACAGCTTCGCTTTGCAAATATGGGTGATGTCATGTGTGACCTCAAAGTAGCCAAATGCTCCACCTGCCTTAGCATGGACTAGACGCTCAGGGATTCTTTCTCGGACTAAATGAGTCATGGTGTCCATGAAGTACTCATTGAATATGAGCGGTTTGTTAAGTGTAACTGTATCGCGATGGTCAATGGGAGCGCCAGCGCTGGTTGTCATGATGCCTATGGGACCCTGGAAAAGAATATAAAAATTCATAAATCAGATATGGAGACAGTCACAAATTTTTTTTGACAGTCACTAATTCCGAATTGACACATACTTATCACCAAGAGTGGAGTGGGTAAGCATTAATCCGAGATTGATGTACCAAAACTTATGTACCAAAAACTCGTGTCGTGACTCGTTGTCTGAAGTTAAATTATTGTGATTTATGACTAGCTCATGATTAAAAATATCTTGTAAATTATATCTATTCCAAGGTACTTTCTACCTTGGCAACCATGAAGGTCAGGAATCAACGAGTTTAAGCTTCCTAATTGGAAACTAACATGAACAAATTAATTGTTTTTAATATGGCGATAACATGCTATATATCGATAATAATTAATTAATAGAATATCTGGGACTATATTTTTGAAAGGCCCTATTTTTATTTAATTACCTATCAATCCCGACGTTTCGGACAATTTCGAATACAGGAATCGTGATCGCAAGAACTGTCGAAACGTCAAATTCAAAATGCACAACAAAATTTCTTTGAAAGAGTAATATTTGATAAAATTTCTGGGATGAATGAGTCTATGATTCATCTATGAAGTCTTAAGTTACTCTCAGAGGGAAGATACATAGAGCCTTAGCCTCGGCAAGTTCGATAAGATACGAATACCTCTTTATTGCCCTCAAGAAATAGGCGATCTGTTGCTAAAGTAGCTATTTCTACCAGGCGACCTTTTGGTAAAGAAAAATATAGTTAATATTTGATTATAACATTACAATCTATGCCCCTGAGAATATAGAACAAACATTTCACTAATATTAGACAACACTTAGCTCAGACTAGACTCATTGATTCAGTTCAGTGGCAAGTCTGCAATAACTCGTAATTGGTATTTGGGTTTGCAACAACCACCTGTAATAAAGTTAGGTAGGTATCTATATTATTACGTAGCTATTTAGATAAATGCAATACACTTCTGCGTCCTTCTAATTTATATTTGTGCGCGTTTTTATTTTGAAGACTGAAATGGTAATAGATAGAGTCACCAACGTATCAGTAAACGCATGCATGTTCTTAGATGAAATTCAAACTACTTAAGTACTAAGGCAATTTTATTAAGATCAAAACAAAATATTCTAATCCAGGGTAGGTTTGTGCCTCTCATGATTCTAAGAGTGTGTTCTTCTCAAAAAATTTAATTATAATTTCCTATCCCAATAAACAATATTGCAGAAATATGAAAAAATAGACTTTCCGTAGTAAAACTGCTAGTCAGCTGATCATCAGCTGATGATCAATAATTTTGTACTCATTTAATAACTTCTCTCCATGAACATTTGTCCAATGTATCTCCCAGCTAATGTGTAGGTGGTTGGTCCAATATATTTTACATAGTTCGACATGATTTCTACAAATAGTTTTGATGGACAAAGTTGTTCAGTTTATCCTGATTGAAAACCACCCATAGTCCATAACCTTGGAAGTTACCCAAGTTATGTAGGTTATGTTACTTACCGAAGTTTTTTTCTTGAAGTTAACTATTTGTTGTCCAGCCGGATCATTTTGGATTTTCGCCACCACAGCGGTGACTACAGCTAAAACCCACCACATGACACTCATATTTTCAGTTTTGCACTACTTCACAACATTGTCCAAATGGTCCAACCAAACGGTAACATTTCCCGCGCTGCCTTTTATATATGGCGGGAAACTAAGTGGCCTTGTTGTAGATGGCCAAGACACAGAGTCAAATCTTTTTTAGCGCGACCGATCTAATTTCTCAACGTTCAGAAAAAATAATTGATCAATCTTTACTTTTTTTTATTTGATTAGGCTGTTGCCAGTTCGAATGGTGTAGCTGAAATAGCGTCAACTGTGGAGAGACACTACTTTTTAAAAGTGAAAGGTTTCAGTAATGTAATGTAATGTCTGCTGTTTAATTTTGCTATCAATATGTTAAGTAGTACTATTAGTCTGGTTCTTATCAAACAACCCAGTTTTTTCACACTAACACCATTATCGCATGAATTGACACCATTTCTAGACCTTAGTTAGGATTTTCTTTTCATCGTCTCAGCTTATTCCTTTTCATCTGTTTCCTCTCTCTACATTTAGACTTAGACTATAAGTACGAGTAGGGTAGGTACAATCCCATAATCTCGGGTGTTTAGTTTAGTAACGACTTTAGTTCCATTGCTCTACCTAAAACATGACCACTTCGATTAAATGACTGCCCCCTCTAGTTGTATTTGTATTTGTATATGAGCCATGGGCTCTCCCTATCTCTCCCTAGAATAGGGGGTGGTCAGTCATGAAATCGATTAAAAGGTAGTCTATTATTTAGAGCTGATTTTTTACTATTTGGTACCTGAGAAATAAAAAAATGTACCTCAATGGATACGAAGAAAAATCAAAAAAATCAAAAATAAGCGCCACCCGCGGACCGCGCGGACCTGATGACGTCAAAATTCCGGGTGGCAGTGAAAATATCAGTTTAATGGTACACAATTGTTCATGATGATGAACATACCTAGGTATGAGAAAGTTTAAAGTTTTAGAGCTGATTTTGTACCCTAGGAAAAATTTAAGTAAGACATAGAAAAGTTTTAAATCAAAGAAATATTTCAGGACATCAAATCCAATACAATAAAAAAGCAATAACACCATAATAACACTTACTATTTAAGTTACCCGCAAGGAATCATTTTCTTGCATTATTTACATACATACATAAAATCACGCCTTTATCCCTAATGGGGTAGGCAGAGCGATAACGACCGAAAGGTCATTCCGCCACGTCTGACAAGTTTTGAGGGTTATTCCAGATAGATCTGTATATTGCTATAGTGACAGGTTGTCAGCCCATCGCCTAAATTAGAATACTGAAACCCTCGAATCCCTTAGCTGACTTTTACAGCATGCCCGGGAGGATATGCAGCTGGCACATTCTAAGTTTTTCTCTCACTCCCAGTCCAGCACGGAAGTATTATTTGCTTGTACTGTATTATGTATGTTTTATTTAATAGTTTATTTATTCACGTTTGTTACTTCTGTATGTCTGCTAGAGGCACCTAGCAAATGTACAGAAGTAACAGACAAAAGAGTTACCTACACCGACTGCCAGGAAAGATTGACTCAGGTAATATAGTACATTGCTATGATAAAAATTTCAGGCGATTTGATGTTAAAAAAGGCCATGAAGAGTAAAGGCCTTAGGAAGGCACGAAAACATCAAAAAGAGCGACTGGAACCAACCACAGGTCCAACCACAGATCAGAAAGGACCAACCAAAGCACAATTTTTTTTAACAACAGCAGTAATTCAGCGATTTAGCCCAGCCTTACTTGTGCAAAGCAAACCAAACTGGGGAAGAACAAATACCAACTTTGTGTACGCCCGTGAGACCCGCGATCTCCAGAACCGAATTCACAGTCCCAGGTGCTGACCACTAGACTGGTACAGGCTACAGGCGCAGATTGGCGCATCAAATCGAACCCAGACAAAACCCAGACGAACGACGATCCCATTCCCATTTCAAACCACCCGCCTGCCACTAGAAAAAAAAATTCTTTTTAAGATTGGAATACCGCAAATCTATAATAATCTTCATTTATTTTATAAATCGTTTAATTAAAGTCAACTCAATTTTATTTTCACTATCACCTTAAAAACACCATTTAAAAGATTGATCCTTATAGGTACCTATTTATGTTCCAAGAAAACATTTAACAAGTTAAACATGAAGATTTAGCCACGTTAATATCCAACGCCAAAACATTCAAAACTGTTTAGTCTGTGGTAAAAAAAGCATGAATGAAAAAGAAAAACGACGAGCGTCAAATTCGTCAAATTGTTAAAATCCACGGTAAAATCCGCATTGTTTCATATTCAGTTCATAACTATAAAATGTTAAATCTCTGAGTTAAAAGTTCTAGTATTTTTATTATAAAGCAACCGGTGCAGTCCGGAGAAAAGTAACCAAACATGGCAAGGTCGTCCCCGGATGATCCCATATACAATGACATGCAGTGGAATTACCGAGCCGAGGGTGCCGACAACTGCGCACCTGGCGGCCCTGGGGGACTCAACGAGAGGAAACAAGCGCCCATCTCGCCCACGGCCGGCGTCGGCGCGCTCAGCGACAACAGCGTGTACTCAAACTCCAACTATCCGAACGATGTTTACATGAAGAAGCACTTCAACGTGCAGGCGGGCGATACCGCCGCTAACCACGAGGATAAAGCACCCTACAACAACCTACCCCGCGCCAACAGACAAAACTACGGCAACGCCATGCTAAACCTAGGCAATGGACAACTTGTACGGGTGATCTATGACGAAAACAACCAACAATTGATCTTCCCGATGAACGGTCAGTACGAACTCTTCAACCCCAATCAAGGGCTCAGAGACATGCCGCTCCATGCCGCTCAGCCATCTCACATGTTCACCCTCAACCAAGAATACACCGTGAACAACAAAGTACATGTTCAACCACCGCAGGCTGCCCAAAACAACTTCAATCAAGAAAACACTCAAAATGTGCCAACTTCCAATTTCTTGAAAGAGGTGCTGGGTAACTGGGAGCCTAATTCTAGTGGAACATATTCCCCATTTGGCCAGAACTACCCGTTGAACCATCCTGATGCCCCAAGTTTGAACATGCATCCTGCACCTGCTATGGAACCTATTAACCAGGCCGTTAAGCCTGAGAACTCTCCAAAACGGAATGAAAATAGTCCTCTCGCTGATACAAGTAACAAGAAACGGATTGTGGCTGAAGTGAAACCAATGCGTCCTACATACTCTGACGTGCTTGCCAAAAATACAAAGAACAATGCACAGACTGATTCAGCCCGTCGAGCTAAGCCACAAAACATTGAAGCTAAACCAGCTAATAATAAAACTACTAAACTAGAAAAGCCTCCTACTAACATTAATGTTGAAAATAAACAAAAATCTGAAAAGAAACTACATACAAGCACTATATCCTCTGGAAGTGAATCTGGAGATATCACTACGGATGATATTGATAAGCAGCACAAGCCAAATAAAAAGTCCAAGAACAAACGCGGTAATATTTCTCGTAAATGGTCCTCTCTAGACGACATAACCAATGAAGAAGATGCCAGTTTCAATGATAACAACAGCCAGTTCGTCTTCATTGAAAACCAGTCAGAGAAGCCATTAAAAAAAGAGAAGAAAGATAGCAAGAATAACTCCAAGAATTCTGATAAAAGTCTTTTAGAGGATGATTTTAAGTTAGACCAAGATAACCAGTCACAATTCATTTTACAAGACGGTCAGGGAGAGGCAAAGTCTAGAAAGAAGAAGGACCGTAGCTTTCACAAGACTGCTAAACCATCGCAGGATAAAAAAAAGAGCGCCCAGACTAAGCTGAGAAGGAACAAACCAGGGTATATTGGTATGGCACAGAGCTATTTGGAACATTGGATGGAAGCAACCTGGAGAGCGGTTGCATGGTTTCTGTATCTGCTGTCGGACATATGTCGCATGAGCGCTCATCTCACGTTTGACCTGTAAGTTTTAGAGAAGTGTGGAGTTTTGATCAACAGAAAACTATTTTTAAACTATTTTCTATATTTTTTTTTAATATATGTGATTTTAATATCTTATGTTTTTATTGTTAAATAAATATGTTTGATTGTTTTTTGCTTATTGTTTGAAATTAGTTGGTAACTGTTGGTCAGAAAGTTCACAAATCATATTTAACTATTTCTTTCATACTTCATGTTCATGGGTCAAGTCTTGGACAAAAATACAGATATTTTACTTATCAACTTGGATCAGTGTCTGCTTGTGATCATAATGAATGAAACTGTGTTGATATATTCAGGTAACAATAAATATAATATAATCATGGTAATAATCCCGTTCAGAATAATAATCTAATTGTAATGAACAACCGCGGAACTTGCGACTTCCTTCTTGGAAGTTTATATCATCATCATCATCATGACTAGTTTAATATTTGCATTCCAACTATATTCATCAACAAAAAAATTATCAAAGTATTTCTAAAGTAAAATGCTTTTTGAAAAAAATATGTGGATTTTGAAAAACAAACAGAACTGGCTAGTACATTACATACACATGAATACTAGATTTGTTAAATGGTTGAAAAGGGGATTCACATATGAGAGTAATTATTTTTGAAAATGTTGTTTACTGATTTGCCTTTGTTGAAGACATAAAGTTTAGATTTATTTACTAACACAGTACTTTTTTTTACACCTGTATAATATTCTGTGACTATACACACTTTGCTATGATACTGATAAACCTGATAAGAGCTTGTACACTTTACCAAAGCAAATATTTCTTATTTACTTCCAGATGTACCTCCATGTTCACCCAGACCTATGTGTCCTCGCAAGCAGTATGGCGGAGCAGCAAAGACTATCTCTCCAAAATCGGCCATAACAAATACCTACAGTATATCGATAGGAAGATAGGACACACGCGGTTCGGCTTCTGGCGGAAACTCAAGTGGTTTAAGAAAGGTATGATTATAGTTTTAATACTTTGCCTAAGACAAGTCCACTAACCAAGCATCAAACCTAAAAATAGAAACTTAACTAGCACCCTGCTATGTGAAACAAAAGAAGTTTTATCAAAATCAATCTAGCTGGTTTTACTCCAAACGTATACAAACCTAATTTGGTTAGGTAACATTTTTATAACAGAACAGACGATTAATTAAAAGTTCTAATTAATTATTTTTTTGCCTAGTAAACAACTCCAACTTAATACAGAATGTTGTGTATCTGGGTTACTCAATCCTTTGTAAATGAAAAACTAATAAATTCAAACTGTGTTTCAGAAACAGAAACAGATGCAGAGAAAGACTCGAATAAGTTGAACTCGAATATCCCACTGCCGGCGACAGGGGAAGAGGCTATGAAGAGGCTCCTGGCTTGCAAAGGGAAAGATCCTTACAGGTACAACACTATCGCAATCTAGATAGCAATCCAAATACACACACAAATCACGCCTTTATCCCTAGAGGGGTAGGCAGAGCAAAAACGACCTAAACAAAAGTCGTTCCGCCACGTCTGCGTAAGCTTGCGAAACGCCCGGGGCCCATAACCTGCGTACGCCCATGTTGTCTACTTTTACAACAACGCTATGAAAAAAGCAACGCAGATTTTGGCGTCGCCGTTATGTGTTTCAGCCGTAAAATACTTCTAAACTGTGTTACTGACTAAACCAATTTTAAACAATCTTTCACTAAGGATTATACAAAGAAACAAGATAGTTATTTAGCGGTTAACTTTAACCTTCGGCGAATCACTAATTACTTAACTTCTTTTCAGTATATTGGGCGTATCAGTAACTTGCACGGATGAGGAAATCAAACGGTATTACAGACGGCAAGCGTTCTTAGTCCATCCCGACAAGAACCAACAGCCCGGCGCGGAGGAAGCCTTCAAGATACTGCAACACGCGTTTGATCTCATTGGGGAACCGGTAAGCATATGTACCTTACAATGAATTTATATATCGTCTCACTGAGCGGTCCTCTTTCGAAGTTTCTGGAAAAGCCCTGCAACAAGCGAATGCCATTAATGGAAAGAAAAGAATAAAATGCGTTCTTCTTTTGTGTTGTTATCGGAAAATCTTGTACCTGGACACAATCTGGCGAATCACACAGGCGACAAAACAGTCACGCCAAGGCGTCGCCTGTGTGCGGAAGCTCTTTATAATTATCTGTTGTATTTCTGTCCCTTTTTTATTCAAATTTAAGAAAGTGACAGGACCAAACTAAAATAAGTTAAGTTGTGGCTGCAACAGAATCGGCAGCAATATGATGAGCTAGAAATCCAAAAGTTGGAATTATCTTATTATTCAACAAGATATGTTTGTTGTAGGAGCGTCGTGAAGCATACGAGCGTCGCGCGCTGGAGTCCCGGCACGCAGAAGCTGCATGGAGCGAACTCAGCCAACTGTTAGCACAACTTCATGACAAAATGGAGTTCGCAGCCAATACTATCAGGTAAATATGTCCATTACAGGAGCGCCGTGAGACGTAGGAGCGTCGCGGACTAGAATCCCGGCACGCAGAAGCTGCATGGTGCGAACTAAGCCAACTACTAGCACAACTTCATGATAAAATGGAGTTCGATGAGTCTGTTAAAATTCGAACTTCTTTTTTTTAATTTCTAGTATTTTTCCAGCAATATAGGACTATACTTACGAGTTTCATCTACAATACGCTATTTGACTACTATTCAAATTAGCAACTTTTTATGAAATGTCAAAAACGATTTTTTGTATTAAAATAGAGGCTATGACGTCACTGGCTTGTAAACATTGACTACTCAAATCAATAACTTCTATATTATTAACTTGATTATTAAATCGAAATATGCATTTGTTATTAAATGATGAATAAGATCCACAGTATTTTAGCCATCAGTTTTAAAGTATAAACGTTTTGAATTTTTATTTAGCCACCCAGTCAACATGCCTATAATTTTCAGATATTTCCTTATAACTTTCTATCAGGATTCTAGAGTTATTTTATTTGCCAGTTATAAATCTAGTTTTTTTTCTGTGTCCAGATGTACGAACTGCGGGCGGCGGCACAAGCGCGTGCTAACAGACCGGCCGTGCTACGCGGCGCGGTACTGCGCCATGTGCAAGATACGACACTCCGCCAAAGAGGTCTGTAACTTCTTCTTCATAGAGACACAATTTTACTACTTGTGGGGGCGCCACTGAGCTCATCAATCCGCCTTTAAAGCTAAAAATAAGTCAAACCTTTCAATGGGTCCAAGGGGTTGAAACTTTGTACACATCCTTAAGTAACTTTTGAGAAGGTTTGCCCTGGCTATACTTGCAGGGTGCGCGGCCTGGATTGGTTTCATATCTTCAATATTAGGTAGCCGACTCCGTGGAATACTGCGGGAGATGATGATGATGACATTGTAACAATACCGATAAATCCATCGATAAATTCAAAGATACATATTTATTATTGTGTATCATGTGTTTCTTCCATGCTGGACTCGGAGTGGTAGAAAAACATAGAATGTGCCAGCTGCATCTCTTCCCGGGCATGCTATTGTAATTTAGGCGATGGGCTGACAACCCGTCACTATAGCAATATACGCAATCATCTGTAATAACCCTCAATACTTATCAAACGTGGCGAAACGACCTTTGTTTAGGTAGTTTTTGCTCTGACTACCCCATTAGGGATAAAGGCGTGATTATATGTATGTATGTATCATGTGAGTATACTTGTATTGTTTATGTTCAGGGTGACATCTGGGCGGAGTCGACGCTGCTGGGGCTGGTGGTGATGTACTACGCGTGCATGGACGGCGCCGTCTACCAGATCACGCAGTGGGCCAGCTGCCAGGTAAACAATCATCCAATCCAGATGTGAATACATACGGTGTCGTTTTAAAACCGAAGGGAAGTGTTTTGAAATGATAATAAACAACTTCATCCGAAAAATCTTTGCTGGACTGAGACCGATGAACAAAACATGAAATCTACCAGCTGCTACTCTTCCAGCACATCCAGTGAACGGATCCCACGTTTTCGATGAAACATGGGCGATTTGCTGACCATCTGTGACAACATAATTTTTACCGTCGTATCTTATAAGAAAAGATTTATTATAAGTTCGTTAATTCCTACTACCCACCTTTTAAGGGATAAAAGCGTGGCTAAATGTATGTTAAAAAAAAGATACCATATAAAACATTAGGTACAGAATATTTTTTTTTTCCTTTGCAGAAGAAAAACCTGAAGCAGCTTCGCGCGGACTGTCACGTGGTTCAGTACCGCATAGTGCTGGGCAACAAAGCTGCGCCGCATGCTGACACAGCTAGGACCAATACTGGGTAAGTTACTAAATGATTTTTGATGTGTTGTTTCTCATATTTTATAAATAAAATAGCGCTGTAAGTGCAAAAAAAAAACTTATATAAAAAAATTACAAAACATTTATAGCCTGGCCACTGCTGTGGCCACGGATCGATTCCTTGTATGAAGTAGAGATTCCTTGCGGCAATTTGTCGCCTGGTGCGAGATGAACCAACTTCGCAGCTTTCGACGAACCCGTGTGACTAACGACCCGATGAACCGTCTTAAGCCTTTGAAATGGGTTGTGTATCAGCGTCAGCGACCGAGACCGGTAGCTCAACGAATCTTAGGCCCGTATTTATAATCAGCTCTCAAGAGTGACAGCTAGTTTGAGTCCGTATCAGAAATGTCATTTCAGTACAAAACGATCTGTCAAATCCATACTTAATATTGCTCTCAATCTTGAGATTGCTTTATAAATACGAGCCTTATTGTTTGCCATTGTTGCAGTCACGACCCGAACCTAGAAGAGTTCCTGAATACATTATACAGCAAGCAGGGCACCCCACAAACACACGCGCCCTCACCACACACACACACCACACACATCAGCGACGATAAGAAACGCAGACAGAAAAAAAATAAGTAGACGTCTGCACAGTAAGAGATAGAACCAAATGCAATAGTGAAGCTAAAAGATCATTTTTCATTTGAATTTATAGTGATATAAGCCGTGCGATTAAAGAAACGATCTGAAAATGGCGTCGGCTCGCTTCGTGATTGGTCCGCCTCGCATGCGTTCTCGCTCTACCTAATAGAGAGTGAACGAGAACGCATGCGAGCGTCGGCCATTTATAGATTGTTTCTTTATGTACACGGGTTATACAAACCCGCATGTTACCCTATGGGTGCCTTAGTACAGAACCACCAAAGAATATAAAATGATAAAATAGGAACAGATCGCTTGCAAATACATTCAATCAAAAATAAAACTTGTAACGCAGGAGCAAACTACAATCCAGCTTGTGATTTATACCGGGTGTAAGGGACAGCGTCCCGCAAACTGATAGGGGTTGCTCAGTCAACAAAACTGAACAACTATCACCAGGATTTTAGCTTATCCATACAAATTGTCTGATCGAGGTGGTCATTTTGAATAGAAAAGCCGTTTTTTTTTCTGTGATAGTTGTTCAGTTTCGTTGACTGAGCAACCCCTATCAGTTTGCGGGACGCTGTCCCTTACACCCCGTATTAGCTAGCCATGACATAATACCCTTGCGTGTAAGCTAAAATATACCGTATTGCAATGCATTTGCAGCTTCGTACCTCAAGCTCAAACTGCACCTCGCTTGTGGCTATTCTATTCATTATTTGATATCAAATCCGTATTTTTTTATTTATAACTTATCAGATGAAAAATGGTCTTTGTAAAAGACTGGCATGCTACCTAAATCGAAACATTTTAAACTAGTTCAGTTATCCAAACTAATTAAAATACCCTTTATACTTCCTGAAAATACCTACGGTTCAGATATCTGTTATTTACAAATAATTCCAGTGATAATAATTAACTACACAAACTACCAACTTCTTGTATTCACGTAGTTTTATTACGAGTATATTTGTAGTTGGCAGCCAAGTTACTTTCTAGTCTACATGCCAGTCTCGGAGTCTGTGAAAACTTGCCTTTGAAATTAATAAAAATATATTTAACTAATACAAAATGTGAAAGTTCCACGAGTTAACATAATAATTCCTAAAGGGCTCAATTCTGAATGCCACTTGCTAAATCTTAATTTTAATTAGCTCTGTCACTCTTGGTTAGATAAAATTAAAAAGAATAAGGCTTGACCACTGACTAAAAAGACCTGAAGAAAGAAAGGCAGAGAAAGAAGATGAGAAGGACTTATGAACTTCCTAATTCCTATTAGCCCTTCTCTATGGCAGGATTTTTTAGTATGTGGTCAGGTTATACTTGCTGTATTTGCTTTTATCCTCTGCTGTAATTTTGACAAAACACATACATAATTTATGTCGTATAATTTTAGCTGGCATAGATTGGAACAAACCACTAGAATGTGGCAATATAATATTGCCACTTTCGAGTGGTTTCTTCCACTTTTACCGTTCGTTTATAACCTAACCTGGTTAGGTTATAAATTTCCTAAGACAGATTATGATCAAACTGTATAAATGCAATATTACGGTGACATATTATGTGACGGTACATATTATGTTTAATTTAATATTTGGACATATTATGTACAAAACCAGTTCTACAAGTGCTTTCTTTGAACTGTGACTTTGACAGAATCATTGTCCAAAAACTATGGAAGCGAATAGATGAAAGAAAATAATACGAGGTGGCTAAAATTGGGAGAAATTTTATAAAACTGAATGTGACAGACTAATTTATATTTAGTTTTTGAAAGAGACGTCTAGAATTGAGCCCAATAATGAGTAAATTAATAATAGATGGCACTTGAATGAAAATAAGTAGAATTTAATAGTTGTGTATTGATATTCGCTGACGTACCTATTAGGTTAATCTTCGTGTCTTGCAAATGTTAGTTGATTTTCTAGAAAACCTTTAGAGATATGGTTTACTAATAAATAATATTTTATCGAACTTAATTCGAGTACAGGTCTAAAACTAGCGTTCTAAAATCTTCAAATAGAAATTGGTTATAACTTGATGGACAAGTTTTTAGACTCAATAGAAAAACTAACACGCTCTTCTTCCTAAACCTTAACCCCAAAGTACTAGTAGACAACATACATTGGTACTTAGTACATGTTTGGTCGACCGTACTCTTAAGGTCTAGTCAGACTAAAGTTACAACTTTTAATCTAGTCGCAAAGTAAAGTTTCTTAAGTCTTAGAAAACCACCTAACGCATGCCAGACTTAAACATTAAAACTTGACAAGGGGCTCGAGCCCGAACTGAAGTCTTAATAAATAATACTAGCATTTCATTTAAACTTAATTATATAATTTTTAATCTATGCGTGGATTAACGCTTAATATTTAATATTTTGTTTGAAATTGTCGATAACATTATTGAGTTGAAATTGAATCTGCTGGACAGAACGTCTCTAAGACTGTCTTTTTTATCCTTGTTAAATCCAGTACATACATACATACATACATAGAATCACGCCTTTATTCCTAATGGGGTAGGCAGAGCAAAAACGACCTAAACGTAGGTTGTTCCGCCACGTCTGACAAGTTTCGAGGGCTTATACAGATGATGATTATGTATATTGCTATAGTGACGGCTTGTCAGCCCATCGCCTAAATTGCAATACACTGAAGCCCTCGATTCCCTTATCTGATTTTTACAGCATGCACGGGAGGAGATGCAGCTGGCACATTCTATGTTTTTCTATCACTCCCAGTCCAGCATGGAAGTATCCAGTAGCCTGTAGTTATAATTCGAATAACATAAGCTTACCTAATGGTTGTCATAATAATAGTAGGTCCGCTGAGAGATATACATATACGGTCACGAGTAGACTGGCGAGGCGAATTCTATTATATTTAAAGCAAAAAAAAGGTGTTTGGCAAGACCTTGAAGATTTAACTAACTTGTATTCGGTAATCTTAGTAGACCTATTATTTGGCCAGCGAAAGCTGTCCACAAGCGGTCGGCGGCAATTTAAAAAAATCAGCGGCTGACAACATTGACTATACACTTAAACCAAGTTGATACTTACTTAGAATATTTTGTATTATTTTAAATAATACAAAATAAACTTGGTTGCCGCCGGCCCCTTGTGGACAGATTTCGCTGGCCAAACTCTAGCACAAAATATTGGCTAAAACTTGATAATTCTTTGATTGTAGGTAGTGGAGAAAATATGTGCTTAATTGGGATGTTTGCTCTTTCAGTTTCTTTGTAAGTGTATAAACTTTTGCAGTGAGTAAATATTAAGTGATATGAAGTTATTTGATTGTTTAGATTTAGATAATAATATCACTGTTAAATATTTCCCTCGAAATTGATATCCATGTTGATATGTTGCTGTCTAATTAAAATGGCCTGTAAATCCTGTAATACTAAATGGATAATAACGATGTCTTGTCTATAATGCTTTAAAATATCTAAAAGGTTCAGGTAAAAATTGTATACAGGGTGTAAAAAAATTGCTGACCAAACTTAGGGTGTGAAGTGAATCTACCCATAAAACTGAACAACTTTCCCCAAGGAACATAGGTCGATATATGAAAAAAAAAATGGCCCTTCCATACAAATGGTGTAAGCAACTTGAGGCATATTGTGTGGGAGTGCCAATTTTTTATTATTTTCATATTTCAACCTATGTTCCTTGGGGAAAGTTGTTCAGTTTCATGGGTTCAGTTCAGTTTCACATCTTGGTCACCTATTTTTTTTTTACTCCCGATATTTGGCGATTATGAGCTTCGTGCTTGTTAGTTTCTTTGTTTTTTTATAATCTGTTTAATTTTTGAAGTAAATAGCGAAAAATAGTCTAAGTCCTTGGCGCAAAAAAAAAACGTCAACATTTTGAGAATTCAACTTTTTGGGAACTCAACATTTTGCGAAAAGTCAACATTTTGGGAAGTCAACATTTTAGGAAGTCAACCGAATGGTCCTAAAGGATCCTTTTGTGTGCAGGCGTTTTCAAAAAGCACTAGAATGTATCTCCACTCATACACCAAATAGTACAATTAATTGCATTCATAATTATAATTGATGATCATCTTATTTGTATTCTTAATACTTATGGCGCATTGCATTGGTGTTCGCGTATTCATGGATTAAAAAATCTTTAAGTCATTACATTAATATTGAGTGAAATTTTTAAGTCTTGTGTGATTGCAATCTCTGTTAATGCGCCATATTTTCGCATGTTTTGAAGTGCTGTAAGCCAGCTAAATCAATTTATTTTGTCGTGTGTTAAAAAAAGTACAAAGCCCGGTTTACACGTCTAAAGTATCAACTGAGTAAGAAGTAAGTACTTACCACAGAAGAGTAAATGGAGCTAGCGCTCCCCGATAGAAGGGCGATGTGAGCTTTTGACGCGTGCCACTGTTAGGTACTCAGTACCTATATCCGTCAAGCGCTTGGAATCTTACGTCAGTCTTGCCCAATTTTTTCTCAATGCGCCGCTTAGTAATATTTTTCGAAAAAAATCCACATTGTACAATAATTACTTGTCTGAAAAATTATAAAACAAGTACCTTGAAAAAAGACAGAATTTTCTACCATCGGATAGTCACAAACACTACTTTTTTCAAGAAATTGTTGGTTTAAACGCAAAATGATTTTGATATATCACTAGTGTTGTTCAATGATCAATCAATTGAATTTATCGATATCGATGTTCGTTTAGCGGGAAGTCTTACATTCATTTAGCGGGAAGTGTACTAATAAGTGGACTACTAATTCCTAAAAAAACAACGATCATTCTTATTGCTAACATTTGTCTGCGACTTCCTGATATGTATAAGACTTTGGCCTGGACTAAGTACCTATACAATACTATTTTTCTCAAACATGCACGTAAGAAAAAACAATACGCGAAGTGCCATATTGACGGATACCAACCCAATAATACCAACTTAACAACAAAATAAGGAAATAATGATTCAAAAACACGGAAAAAATGGAATAACAATTAATAGAAATTCATATAACATTATTTCCTTATTTTGTTGTTAATTTGGTATTTAGTTTTTTTTATAGATTTCCATGTGGTCTTTTGTATGGACCATCCACTAGGGCCAAGTACTAGGCTGTACCGTCACTCACCTTTGCCTTAACAAAAGCGGCAAAACAAAATAAAAATTACTGGTGGGAAATTGCGAAAAACAATGCCATCAAACTGAAGTTTTATTTCAATGTTCTTCTTTTTATGCAGCCATTATGTGTCCCACTATAATGCTCTTAGATTAGTTAATACGAGTATATTACTTACTGCTACAGTATTATTGAATCGGCCTCTAGTGTCAGTAGTTCGGTTGCAATTGCAAGTCCGGTTGTCCGAACTAGTGAAACTTTTTAGTGTAAAAATTGCTGATCAAATTTTAAGAGTTGAACGTACCCATAAAACTGAACAACTTTCCTAAGTGCATCTACACCTTGTCGTCTCTTTCGCTCACTCGCGGGCTGGGATTTTTGCACTCTTTCACTCCTGACACAAAATAATATAGTACACTTATATAAGGTCTTTTTAAATTAAGTACAAATATTTTAAGGGTGGATTTCTGTCATCAACCTGAACAAATTTCCCCAAGGAACATAGGTCGAAATATGAAAAAAAAAATGGCCCTCCCATACAAATTGACTCCGGCCGCTGACACCACCAAAATAAATAGGAACTTGTCTTTACTATTATAACTGTCAGCTGCGTGCCACTCATGATCATATGTTGTTATCAGTCTAATACTTTAACACTATCTATACAGAAATAAAATTATCATCTTAAATAATTTTAAACACCCAAAAAACATAGCTCTAATCAAATCCTTGTTAACTTTTGTGTTCGTAAAACGAACGACTTTTATCGATAACATACAGAATTTTACCACATCCCTGGTCTGGGTTGCCAATCAAATTTGTAAGTTGATAAGGGTAAGCTCGCACTGCGATATTTTATCGCGCGAAAAAAATCGCCAAAATATGTGATGTATAGAGTTGTATGAAGGTGCACGCACTTACGGAAAATATATTTGCGCGAGATTCCAAATACAATTTACAATGCAAGTTATACTTCTTTAGGCGCGTTATGAAAAATTGGTGAGAGTGAAATTTTACGAGTAAAAAATGACAAATGTCAAAAGTAAAAAATGTCAAATGTCAAATGTCAAAAAAATTCAATGTCAAATGTCAAAAAATTACAAAAGTCAAAACTGTCAAATGTCTAAGAGTAAACACGCAAGGCGTTTTTGCCCGCGGGAAAAAAGCCGCTGGCGCGGAAATATTCGCGCATTTGTATTTAAAATCTCGCGCGATTTTTTACCGAAGTGCGTGCACCTTCATACAACATCATACATCACAGATTTTGCAAATAAAAATCGCAGTGCGTGCTTACCCTTATTTTTATTGGGCAAAATGATGAGCTTCATTCAAACAAAAGTTAGCCCGAAAATTGTGCAAAATATGTTCTTGTTGGCAACATTATTATTGATTATTATTCTATCTTTGTCTATCGCTAGAGAATACGTGGAATAGATATATTATTCAACTATTTGTGGGCAACCAATAGCATCGAGCGTTTTTGTGTAGTGAAAATACAACGTATTTCTTTGAATGTGTGCGACTGGCGACAGCGGTTTTCACAGTTTTTCATACAAAATCAGAATGACAGCCTATCTATTAGGGAGCGGCAGCGACTTTCTCTAATCAGTGGTACTTACACTTCAGTGGCAACTTACTGACGTGTAAATCAGGTCTTGTTTTGCGCCACTCGGGTTTTGCGCCACTGAACTGTAGAGTGCAAATCGAATCTTAGTTTTGCGCCACTGTATTGTAGACGTGTAAATCGAATCTTAGATTTGCGCCACTGTACTTTGGCCGTTTAAATCGAGTCTTAATTTTGCGCCACTGTAACGTGGACGTGTAAATCGACTCTTAGTTTTGCACCACTGTACTGTGGACGTGTAAATCGAGTTTTAGTTTTGCTTAACATTACTGTTATTGGTTTATCTAGCTTACAGTACTCAGTAAATGTGAAATTACGTGTCTCACTGCCTCTGAGATTATTAACGTTAGGCTAGAGGGCGCTGCTAGCAACCGCAGCGTCGCGCTTCATGTGTCAATAAATATGTGGAAAATTATATTGCATTTTATTTTCTATTACCTTAATCTGATGTCATACTAAACGTGTCGATTCAAGCTCTTTTATAAATCGAAGAAGAATTTAAAATTGGCCTTGTTGCTTTCTTAATTTGAGAAAGTGTTAAATTATTGAGAAATTCTCAAATGTCCCTTATCAAACAAAAAACAATATAGATGGTTGAACTTATTTATTACGCATAATCTACATTTATAATACAATCTAGGCCTCCATTTTATCCTCTCGACCCATATCGGTGACGATGCAATCCTCATAGTTCCACTTGGGGAACATTCTCTTGTACAGGTTGAGCAGCACTGTGTCTTGTGATTTGAGCTGTCCGTCGAACACGCATTTCATGTGACCGTGAGTACCTGTTGTCGGGAAAATAATACAGTAAGTCTTGTGCATTCCCAAATTACTAAAAAAAAAATATAAATATAGACCCCGATCGGGGTCTTGAAAATAAGACCATATCTGTCATTTTCTGCCATGAAAGAACAAGAGAGGGACGGTACTATTGACAAAATAATGTTAATTCTGTCAGTTACAATTCGTTCAGAAACAGGATTTCGATGATGTCGTCAGGAAAAGTCTAAAGTTTACTGGTTTTTTTTTAAACGAAACGGACAGCTGTAATCTGTTTCATTCTCATTGAGCCCTTTTGTTTGCAGGTTATTGATGTTATTTATTTACATACAAAAAATTCATGACGTCATGGCTACCAAACGACCATGATCTGGACAATGTGACTTTTTTTTTTACATGCTTGCTCCGCAACGAAACTTCGGCTGTCGTATTGTAATCTCTATGAAATATTGAACAAACCTAAAGGTTCCTTGATGTGTCCAGTGCGTCCGTACTTGGTCCTGAGCTTGCAGGGTTTGAAGTACATGATATCCTCTCTATTGAAGAACATGAAGCGAATCACCGCTGATCTCTTGTTCACCTGAAAATAAAATGTTTATTGTAATACTATTACAAGTCATCATCTTCCTAGCCTTTTTCCCGTATTTCACGGGGTCGGCTACCTAATCTAGGGGATTGAACGAGGGTACTGGTTTTTACACAGAGCGACTGCCATCTGACCGCCGCAACCCAGCAGGGAAACCAGACCCAATCCTAGATTAGGTTACACACAACGCTTTAGCCAACTAAGCTACTGCGGACCTTGTCCTGAGCGGCGAAATTAATGACTGGTTGCTTTTTAGATCGTCATGATCGTGGGACCCAAACTAGGATGAGTTGAGACAACGAAACAAGACAACTTTTTACAAATAAACTCTTGAAGTGAAATTATCCCGTACAAGCAACCTCTCAGTAAAAATGACAAAATATAACCGCCTATTTTTAAGCGGAAGGAATTTTACCTATAAAATTAAACAACTTTACCCAAGTAGCATAGGTCGAAAAACGGAATTTTACCATGCATAGAATTTAGAAGACCTCAAATCCTTTACCTTGTAAGGATGTCCAGAGAGTACAATTCGTTTGATGATAAGTCTATCTGGATTGCAGGACAGCAGGACTCCTGACGCAATAAATTGTAGCTTGGTGTTCTTTTTCTCCTGTAATAATAAAACGCATAAATATTAATATCTTCCATGCTGGACTGGGAGCGATAGAAAAACATAGAATGTGCCAGCTGCATCTCCTCCCGGGCATGCTGTAAAAACCAGCTAAGGGATTCGATCGAGGGTTTAAGTGTATTGCAATTTATAGGCGATGGGCTGACAACCTGTCACTATAGCAATATACAGATCAATCTGGAATAACCCTCAAAACTTGTCAGACGTGGCGGAACGTCTTTTGTTTAGGTCGTTTTTGCTCTGCCTACCCCTCTAGGGATAAAGGTGTGATTTGTGTATGTATGTATGTATAAATATTAAAACAGACAATGGGGTTAAAAACTGAGAACTAAATGGCGCCACTGTTGAATGTTCCTTTTTCCTGTGATTGGTCAGTAATCTGTCAATATCAATATCAATGTCAGTTTAGTGTCTTCTCATTGGTCTCTTTTGGAACACTCAACAGTGGCGCCATCTGCAATTAGCTTTGCGTTTTTATCCCCATTCTGTAAAAAATAATATTGACATTGATAACCAGGATGTAGCAATACGTGTGTGTATATTTATGTGGAATTTGATTATTATTTACCTTGAAACATAGTACTGAAGAGGGACTAAACTGTATTGGAGCGTAGAAACTTGCCACACAAGTCGTCGCCGGCTGGAAGAATCGTTCGTACTGCAAACAAACAAAACAATACACTTAAAACCTCTGACAGTGGTTCGGTTCACCGGTTGTTGTATATTTAAATCTTCATTTTGAACGGCATAATTGCCACGATAATATTTCATTTGATTACTTCGATATTTCTGAGTGATTGCACGCTCCATGGTCACGAGTGGACGAAATCAATATTATTGTGTTAATGTAATAATATAATATTCAAAATATAATATAAGAAATCAAAAATGGAAGAAAATAAACTAACCTTATGTTTACTCCCGTTGGTATGTTGACTGAAAATCGGGTTGACAATGAACCTCCTATACCCGACTTGGAAGATCAGCCTCTCCTTACTCTTGATAGGCTCCTCGCTCGCTCCCGTCCTCTTCAACACCACGTTCATGAGGGACATCTTCTGTTCATGTGGTAGAAGACCGAAGATAGATAATGGAGCACCAGCGTTGGCCGTGTTGAACGCCTTCCATAAGTCTTGGCGGACGTCTTTTACGTGGATTGTGATGTAGAAACCGTACTGTAAATGGAATTATTATGTGTGTAATTAGAAGGTAGAAAATCTGAAACTGAGAAATCCTGGTCACGGCACCAAAATGTGCACTGATTTTGTAAAAAGAATACTTGAGTACCAAAAAAGATAACGCTTTCTGTACTAGAGCAGGATATTTATACCAGCACTGCGCAGAAACGAAATTTAAATCTAAAGAGAAAAAAATTAAGAGTGATTTTTGAATCCCCTACTTTAGGGAGTTATTTTAAAACTACATTGCGGCCCAAGTGTATCTTACCATATTGACAAGACTATCTTCGTTTTCCTTAAACACTCGTCGTCGCGTGCGGTCGTAGTTCTCAAACTGGAAGATGCGCGCGAAGTCCGCTGGCAGGTTCTCCTTGGTGTCCCAGGGTGAGGTTCTGTAATAAAAAATTTAACATTCTTTTAAAAATAAAAATTACTGGCTTTCCGCCCGCGGTTTCAGCCACGTTAAATGAGTTATTCCGTGGAAATGAAGGTTTTCGTGAAAAGTAGACAATGTCCTATTCCAGAACCTAACCTATATGTGTGCCAAGTTTCATCCCGATCTGTCCAGTGGTTGAAGCGTAATTGAGTAACAAACATGCAAACTTTCAAACATCCAAATTTCCACATTTATAATATTAGTAGGACTAACTTTTCGCCCCGTGGTTTTGCGCGCTGTAAAATTATGTAATAAAAATACCTCATATCCGATTCCATGTTACCATCTATCATCTAGGTGTGAAAAAGCACAAGACAGACCGGCTACAACTTTTTGATTTATAACTTTAGTATGTACAAGAAGGAATTCTTTCAACTGCCTCCATGTTCTATTGGCCATGGTCTTGCGACCCGGAGGTCCCGGGTTCGATTCCCGGCGGGGAACAATGACTTTGTGTTGTTGTTTCTACTTCTAGTTTGGTTAGGTCATTGCTGGCTGATCACTTGATTGTCCGAAAAGTAAGATGATCCATGCTGTCAGATGGGCATGTAAATAGTCGGTCCTGCGCCTGATTTCTCTCTGGTCGTGTCAGTCAATCTGTCTCATCAGAATAAGAGATTGAAGGAATAGAGAGTGCACTTGTGCGTAGCGCAATCACTTGGGCACTGAAAACTAGTCCCGTGCAGATGGCTGATCTCTGGGAGATTGGTCGCCGTCACCGAAAATCTGTTGGGAGGATAATTATTATTCATTCAATGTTTTGTACCTGAAGGACTCCAGCCCCCTATATCTCATGAACCTCTCCCTGGCGAGCACGTCCTGAGGGGTGTCCACTTCATCAGGGAACTGCTGCTCCTCCTTAGCCGCTTGCAGCTTCTGCAGCATCTCATGTTCTTCGTGCGCGTCGATTGTTGCGTCGTATCTGAAAGTATAACAGTATGTCGATTCCAAAACTTATGCCTACTCAAATAAAAAAAGATAACTTATTATTGAATGAAACCAATAAACTCGAAATGCTAGATTGGAGTAAGAACCAATGCTGGACTGGGAGCAGTAGAGAACATAGAATGTTCCAGCTGCCCTTTCTCCCGGCACTCTGTACTGTAGAAGTCAGCAAAAGGGATTTGAGGGTTAGTGTATTGTAATTTAGGCGATGGGCTAACAACTTGTCACTATAGCAATACACATTGGAATCTGAAATTGCCCTGAACATTTGTCAGTTGTGACGAAAACGCCTTTTACTAGGTGTTTTACGCTCTGCCTACCTCGCAAAGGATAAAGGCGTGACTTTATGCATGTATGTATGTATGTAAAATTTAAAGTTAGTAGGAATTTCTTGTAAGAACACTGCAACTTAACATTTTTGCAAAATGTATTTCTAGGAATTTTTGGTATATGTGAGTGTTTTCTTACTTCTCATCAGTAGGGCCAATTTCTGATTCAGTAACAGAGGCGAAGTCGTTGTCCTCATCATCCTTCTCCTGGTCTGACTCATCTTCTTCACAAGACATGAATTCCTCATTCTCTTTGTCATCATCTGAATCCTGAAAGTGATATAATAATTGCAACTTTCCAAGTTCAGAACAAAAGTATGGCTTATGCAGTTTCACCTGCGGTTCAATGAGTTTTTTGTGGGAATCAGATATTTTCCTGCAGTACAAAGTAGCCTATGTTATTCAGGGTGAATGTAGCTTTCAATTGGTGAAAGATTTTTTAAAATCGGTCCAGTAGTTTTTGAGTTTAATTGTTACAAAGTATGAAGAAGTAACTTTAGCTTGTTTAGTTTGCATTATCCCGCTAACTGCTATGTACTTTCCTATCACCCAAAGGTTGCCTGTCAGAAATTGCTACCTTAGCAATAAGGCCGCCTGTGTTGTACTTTTATTCTGCTTTGTTGTCTGTCTTATTGTTTGTGTTTCCTGAAGTGCAATAAAGTATGTTGTATAGTATTATAAGAAGTTACAAACATACAATAAAAATCACTCCTCTTTATAATATTAGTACAGATAGTCAGAAGTTCATACTTGTGGTTGTGCCTACATACATGCGCACAGGCACATATACGATACGTACACAAGTATATCCAAGCAGTAGTCTTGAAATAAAGCATCTGTAGTCTATAAAAGTTACCTCACTGCCACTGCCTCCTTCAGAACCTTCGCCCTCAGCATCAGACTCAACAATCCAGGCAGCCTGGTAGTCTGACCACCCTTTGGGCACCTTTTTCACCTTTTTCTTTTTAGTCTGAAAAATTATTAAAAAAAATATTTCTTTATTTTATACAGTAACAGTCAGAAGCTATACCAAATTACTGTATAACATTAAAAAAGACTGAGCACCAAATAATACCACTACTATATAGCTAGATACTAGTGGCATAGCAGAGTGCATTGCACATCCCATATCTGATGTGCCAGTAATTTTTAAATTCTTATAGCAGGTTTACATTTTTCAAGTGGTAAATACAGTGCTTTAGGACAGTTCACAAGTTGAACCATGTATAGTTTTTTCCAGTGGCTTTTCAAGTTGGTTTTTAACTTGATTCTATTTGGATTGCACTGTACTTACCATTTTAACAATGTAAACCATTATAGCAATAAGAAAAAATTGTTGTCTCGCAGGCTGATAGAGGAATTTTACATATGGGGTAATTATCTACAAGTCATAATACATACACATACATACACAAATCACGCCTTTATCCCTAGTGGGGTAGGCAGAGCAAGAACGACCTAAACAAAAGTCGTTCCGCCACGTCTGACAAGTTTTGAGGGTTATTACAGATGATTATGTAGGTATATTGCTATAGTGACAGGTTGTCAGCCCATCGCCTATAAATTGCAATACACTTAAACCCTCGAATCCCTTAGCTGGTTTTTACAGCATGCCCGGGAGGAGATGCAGCTGGCACATTCTACGTTTTTCTATCGCTCCCAGTCCAGCATGGAAGTGTCATAATGTCACAAGTCATAATGGATATGAAAAATATACCAAAAAACTAATGCAACAGAGTTCCTAATCAATTATTGTTTTTCAGTTTACCCAACTTCAAGCAGCGTTTCTCATTCATTTGCCCAGAGATTGACAATGACTTTGCTTTACTTGATGCTCTCAAAATCTCCGACACAGCCCTTTTTGTCAGTTCCGCTTTAGATGAGCCGGTTGACGAATGGGGAGAAAAAGTTCTTGCATTAGCGATGGCTCAAGGCATGCCTACTCCAATTGTAGTTGCGATGGACATTGAAGGAGTAAACCCAAAGAAACGGACTTCTGAAAAGCAAAATGTTCAAAAATTGGTCTCAAAATGGTTGCCTGGAGAGAAAGTTATGCAACTAGACAAAAGTTCTGATGGTTTGAATGTGCTAAGGAGAATTGGTAACCAAAAACGTAATATCATACATCATAGAGAGAAAAGACCTTATATGCTTGCTGAAGAAGTAGAATATGTACCTAATTCTGAGGGAGACAGTGGCACTTTGAAAGTCAGTGGTTATTTACGAGGCATGCCACTAAATGTAAACGGTTTGGTTCATATTACTGGACTAGGTGACTTCCAAATGGTTCGAATAGATGGATTAGATGATCCTCACCCATTAAACACAGGCAAAGATAATGTCAAAGCTGATTCAATGGAGGCAGAAGTGACCAAAGTGTCAGTGCTTCAGGTAGCAGATCCGGCTAAGCAGGAGAGCTTGGTCAGAGAGAATATTCCGGATCCGATGGATGCTGAACAGACCTGGCCTACAGAAGAAGAAATTGAACAGGCTAATGCTGAAGTAAGAAATAACAACAATTTTTTCTTATTGCTATAATGGTTTACATTGTTAAAATGGTAAGTACAGTGCAATCCAAATAGAATCAAGTTAAAAACCAACTTGAAAAGCCACTGGAAAAAACTATACATGGTTCAACTTGTGAACTGTCCTAAAGCACTGTATTTACCACTTGAAAAATGTAAACCTGCTATAAGAATTTAAAAATTACTGGCACATCAGATATGGGATGTGCAATGCACTCTGCTATGCCACTAGTATCTAGCTATATAGTAGTGGTATTATTTGGTGCTCAGTCTTTTTTAATGTTATACAGTAATTTGGTATAGCTTCTGACTGTTACTGTATAAAATAAAGAAATATTTTTTTTAATAATTTTTCAGACTAAAAAGAAAAAGGTGAAAAAGGTGCCCAAAGGGTGGTCAGACTACCAGGCTGCCTGGATTGTTGAGTCTGATGCTGAGGGCGAAGGTTCTGAAGGAGGCAGTGGCAGTGAGGTAACTTTTATAGACTACAGATGCTTTATTTCAAGACTACTGCTTGGATATACTTGTGTACGTATCGTATATGTGCCTGTGCGCATGTATGTAGGCACAACCACAAGTATGAACTTCTGACTATCTGTACTAATATTATAAAGAGGAGTGATTTTTATTGTATGTTTGTAACTTCTTATAATACTATACAACATACTTTATTGCACTTCAGGAAACACAAACAATAAGACAGACAACAAAGCAGAATAAAAGTACAACACAGGCGGCCTTATTGCTAAGGTAGCAATTTCTGACAGGCAACCTTTGGGTGATAGGAAAGTACATAGCAGTTAGCGGGATAATGCAAACTAAACAAGCTAAAGTTACTTCTTCATACTTTGTAACAATTAAACTCAAAAACTACTGGACCGATTTTAAAAAATCTTTCACCAATTGAAAGCTACATTCACCCTGAATAACATAGGCTACTTTGTACTGCAGGAAAATATCTGATTCCCACAAAAAACTCATTGAACCGCAGGTGAAACTGCATAAGCCATACTTTTGTTCTGAACTTGGAAAGTTGCAATTATTATATCACTTTCAGGATTCAGATGATGACAAAGAGAATGAGGAATTCATGTCTTGTGAAGAAGATGAGTCAGACCAGGAGAAGGATGATGAGGACAACGACTTCGCCTCTGTTACTGAATCAGAAATTGGCCCTACTGATGAGAAGTAAGAAAACACTCACATATACCAAAAATTCCTAGAAATACATTTTGCAAAAATGTTAAGTTGCAGTGTTCTTACAAGAAATTCCTACTAACTTTAAATTTTACATACATACATACATGCATAAAGTCACGCCTTTATCCTTTGCGAGGTAGGCAGAGCGTAAAACACCTAGTAAAAGGCGTTTTCGTCACAACTGACAAATGTTCAGGGCAATTTCAGATTCCAATGTGTATTGCTATAGTGACAAGTTGTTAGCCCATCGCCTAAATTACAATACACTAACCCTCAAATCCCTTTTGCTGACTTCTACAGTACAGAGTGCCGGGAGAAAGGGCAGCTGGAACATTCTATGTTCTCTACTGCTCCCAGTCCAGCATTGGTTCTTACTCCAATCTAGCATTTCGAGTTTATTGGTTTCATTCAATAATAAGTTATCTTTTTTTATTTGAGTAGGCATAAGTTTTGGAATCGACATACTGTTATACTTTCAGATACGACGCAACAATCGACGCGCACGAAGAACATGAGATGCTGCAGAAGCTGCAAGCGGCTAAGGAGGAGCAGCAGTTCCCTGATGAAGTGGACACCCCTCAGGACGTGCTCGCCAGGGAGAGGTTCATGAGATATAGGGGGCTGGAGTCCTTCAGGTACAAAACATTGAATGAATAATAATTATCCTCCCAACAGATTTTCGGTGACGGCGACCAATCTCCCAGAGATCAGCCATCTGCACGGGACTAGTTTTCAGTGCCCAAGTGATTGCGCTACGCACAAGTGCACTCTCTATTCCTTCAATCTCTTATTCTGATGAGACAGATTGACTGACACGACCAGAGAGAAATCAGGCGCAGGACCGACTATTTACATGCCCATCTGACAGCATGGATCATCTTACTTTTC
>JARACY010004167.1:0-28389 GCA_029255725.1 Scrobipalpa atriplicella | reverse complement strand
ATAGTCAACTTGCGCCAGTCTCCCTTTTCCTTCTCACGGAGGACCTTGAATATACGTAATAAATATTTTGAATTAATAATTATTATTCTTAAATAGGATATCACTGGCTTGCTTGAAAAAGTCGACCTGAACATTCTACTTCCCTTTAAATTTTCTGAGTATACTTGCTTCATTGTCAACTGTATCTGTCACCTCTGACCTCGGTAGAGTCAAGAGCATGTTAGTCTATTTTTTTGTGGAGTACAAGATATAACACTGACAGAGAGCAGTTCTGTGTGTGCTCTAGCTTAGTTGGAGTTTAACCTGTAAGAAGATGTGTATTCTACATCAGCCAAATAAAAAAAAAATTACCTTGATGTCAGGGGTGTCGGGGCGGAATCTGACAGCGGGGAGGGGGAAGTCAGGCCTGTCTACGTAGTTGGGCTGACCGTTGTAGCCGAAACCTACCCACTCACGGTTACCAATCTGTGAAAAAAAAAACTGTTATGTTATGATAGATTGGGGAAATCCAAAGCTTACCTACCCAAGCCTATTTTGTGCTTAATCCGCTTGTTTCCTACTTGTCAAACCAGCAACTTTTTATGATATGTCAAAAACGCTTATTTGTATGAAAATCGCGAGGTATGACGTCACTCCTCGTTGACTCCTCTTGGACTCCTCGTAAATACTTGACTACTCAAATCAACAACTTCTATATTTTTAACTCGATTATTAAATCTACATGAGCATTTTTTAAAATATGATGAATGAGACCCACAATATTTTAGCCATCAGTTTTAAGAATAAACGTTTTGAAAATTTTTTAGCTACCCAGGAAACAAGTCTATTAAAGTGTCATGATCTGAAGGGTATGGAAGCCTGGAATATTACTAGCATGTTTTACAATCCACCAGAGCAGATGTAGTGCAACTTTGTACTATAACATACATACATACTCACTATAACGCCTTTATCTCTAGTGGGGTAAGCAGAGGGTCAACGACCCAAACAATGGATGTTCCACCACGTCTGACTAGATTTGAGGGTCGTTCAAGATAGATCTGTATATATTGCTGTAGTGACAGGTTGTCAGCCCATCACCAAAATTACAATTACTGAAACCCTGGAATCCCTTAGCTGGTTTTTACAGCATGCCCGGGAGGAGATG
The DNA here is from genome assembly GCA_029255725.1 of Scrobipalpa atriplicella. NCBI lineage: Eukaryota > Metazoa > Arthropoda > Insecta > Lepidoptera > Gelechiidae > Scrobipalpa > Scrobipalpa atriplicella. The sequence continues at coordinate 27,242 of JARACY010004167.1, read as the reverse complement.
CAGCTGGAACATTCTACGTTTTCTATTGCTTCCAGTCATTATTATTAAATTGTGAGATAAAACAACTATACCTTGGTAAGCTCGCTGACTGAGCTGCTGGCGCGGGTGCCAGCGGGGACGCGGACTGCATCGAGCAGCGCGCGACGGAGGAGGAAACTGGACATCTTACTGAAATGAAAAATATTAAGTTATAAAATACTGGAGATTTACATACACCTATACCTAGCATTAAAGTAAAAATTAAGTATATTGACTATAAAGTATTTAAATATTTGTTGTTGTAATTCAAATCTTATTATAATGATTTAAAGGCTATTAGAATAACACTAACATCTAAAATTACAATTTGAAAACACAAAGGGGTAACTGCGAAAAACCTGAGACATAATGTTCACTTGAATGTTGTTTTACAATACCTACATGCCATACCCTGTGTGCCATACCATTGTTTATGAATGAAAATGTAAACAGATGATCCTAAGACAATACCAAAAAGTAAAATTTTAGCCATGTAAGACTGTAAATGAAATGAAATCGCAGTCTTTGGAATAGTGCTGTAATCAAGTGGTTGGTCTGTCACCAAAATACACTATAACCCTGCTTAGAACGAATAACAATAATTAAATCCAGAAATAACTGATATAATAAACATTGCCACATGAACTATTTTTATTTAATGAAAAGGAAAGTTAGACGTTCAGATGTTTGATAGGTACCGAAAAGAGGTTACCTAAGCCATTTTGACAATCAATACTGGTTACATAACAGGATTTTTACTGAAAACGTACATATTACTGGAAGAATTTGTTTAAATCAATTAAAACAAGTAACAGCGCATAAGAAATTAACTTTATAAACAAGAGAATTTAATTAATTTGGAGATACAAGCACATTTTTTCGAATTTAGAACCCAACCTTACGGGAACGAAACTCAGGTTTTTTCGCACTTACCGGGAACCAACACTGTTTAGAACACAAAATATAACTAAAACACGCTAAAATCCACACATAAAGCACTTAAATTAACCAGAATTATTTAGTTTTACCTTAGTAACTTCGACTTTACTCTCGGAAAATCTTATCACCACCCGAACGAAAAATGACGTACGCTTGTTGGGGTTGCCAATTGAAATTTTTCAAGTACCCCAATCTGACTTATTAATTTACTTAGAAATGACACGACAAACTGTTTTACGTTTTGAAAACATAAAATCAGCATTAGGTTTTTAACATTGATACTTTTTATTTAATCTCTCTATATTCTCTCTCTCTCTATTTTGTAATGGGGTTTTTATGGTTGAAGATTTTCGGGCGCTAGCTTGAAGTGATACCTACCCATAATATGAACGTATTCTGCTATTTCCTTTGTGTTAAACATGTTATATGTATATGTTTTTTTGCCCTCCGATTTCGTTTTCTCATCAATAAGCAATATTTTTTGTAAACTGCAAATCATGTTTAAAAGACAATTTAGTAAAAATTGACCTCCATTTGTTGGAAAGTCGGGTCCGGCTCCGGCCACAACTTAAAAAAAACACCCTGAATAATATCCTTATTCTATAATGTTCATTTTATTATGGAATGGAAACGAAGTTCAGAACATAATGTTTAATAAAATTTTATGTTGAGCTCATTGAGATGTTGTTTTTCAAAAAATAAAAAGTTGTTCCCAAATGCTATTTGTTTTAATTAACTTTTCTTAGCTGACCATTTTAGGGCTGGAGTGAACCTATTCCCCAAGGAATAGGTATAGGCCAAAATATAAGTATGAGAAAATTAGTCTTCCTACATACCTTAGTCCTCCCACATAGCCTAGCTAGCTAGTTAATCGAGATAATTTTTATTTCGAAAAATAAAAAGGACACTGAAAAATTCAAAGCAGACAACAAATTGCGTGAACCGGAAAGAAATTTCCTTCTTGACAGATGGCGCCACATCCAAAAATGTTTGTGTTGCCAGTTTACGCATACTTTTAGCTTTGTTGGGGAAAATATTACTTATTGATGAGAAAACGAAATCGGAGGGCAAAAAAACATATACATATAACATGTTTAACACAAAGGAAATAGCAGAATACGTTCATATTATGGGTAGGTATCACTTCAAGCTAGCGCCCGAAAATCTTCAACCATAAAAACCCCATTACAAAATAGAGAGAGAGAGAATATAGAGAGATTAAATAAAAAGTATCAATGTTAAAAACCTAATGCTGATTTTATGTTTTCAAAACGTAAAACAGTTTGTCGTGTCATTTCTAAGTAAATTAATAAGTCAGATTGGGGTACTTGAAAAATTTCAATTGGCAACCCCAACAAGCGTACGTCATTTTTCGTTCGGGTGGTGATAAGATTTTCCGAGAGTAAAGTCGAAGTTACTAAGGTAAAACTAAATAATTCTGGTTAATTTAAGTGCTTTATGTGTGGATTTTAGCGTGTTTTAGTTATATTTTGTGTTCTAAACAGTGTTGGTTCCCGGTAAGTGCGAAAAAACCTGAGTTTCGTTCCCGTAAGGTTGGGTTCTAAATTCGAAAAAATGTGCTTGTATCTCCAAATTAATTAAATTCTCTTGTTTATAAAGTTAATTTCTTATGCGCTGTTACTTGTTTTAATTGATTTAAACAAATTCTTCCAGTAATATGTACGTTTTCAGTAAAAATCCTGTTATGTAACCAGTATTGATTGTCAAAATGGCTTAGGTAACCTCTTTTCGGTACCTATCAAACATCTGAACGTCTAACTTTCCTTTTCATTAAATAAAAATAGTTCATGTGGCAATGTTTATTATATCAGTTATTTCTGGATTTAATTATTGTTATTCGTTCTAAGCAGGGTTATAGTGTATTTTGGTGACAGACCAACCACTTGATTACAGCACTATTCCAAAGACTGCGATTTCATTTCATTTACAGTCTTACATGGCTAAAATTTTACTTTTTGGTATTGTCTTAGGATCATCTGTTTACATTTTCATTCATAAACAATGGTATGGCACACAGGGTATGGCATGTAGGTATTGTAAAACAACATTCAAGTGAACATTATGTCTCAGGTTTTTCGCAGTTACCCCTTTGTGTTTTCAAATTGTAATTTTAGATGTTAGTGTTATTCTAATAGCCTTTAAATCATTATAATAAGATTTGAATTACAACAACAAATATTTAAATACTTTATAGTCAATATACTTAATTTTTACTTTAATGCTAGGTATAGGTGTATGTAAATCTCCAGTATTTTATAACTTAATATTTTTCATTTCAGTAAGATGTCCAGTTTCCTCCTCCGTCGCGCGCTGCTCGATGCAGTCCGCGTCCCCGCTGGCACCCGCGCCAGCAGCTCAGTCAGCGAGCTTACCAAGGTATAGTTGTTTTATCTCACAATTTAATAATAATGACTGGAAGCAATAGAAAACGTAGAATGTTCCAGCTGCATCTCCTCCCGGGCATGCTGTAAAAACCAGCTAAGGGATTCCAGGGTTTCAGTAATTGTAATTTTGGTGATGGGCTGACAACCTGTCACTACAGCAATATATACAGATCTATCTTGAACGACCCTCAAATCTAGTCAGACGTGGTGGAACAACCATTGTTTGGGTCGTTGACCCTCTGCTTACCCCACTAGAGATAAAGGCGTTATAGTGAGTATGTATGTATGTTATAGTACAAAGTTGCACTACATCTGCTCTGGTGGATTGTAAAACATGCTAGTAATATTCCAGGCTTCCATACCCTTCAGATCATGACACTTTAATAGACTTGTTTCCTGGGTAGCTAAAAAATTTTCAAAACGTTTATTCTTAAAACTGATGGCTAAAATATTGTGGGTCTCATTCATCATATTTTAAAAAATGCTCATGTAGATTTAATAATCGAGTTAAAAATATAGAAGTTGTTGATTTGAGTAGTCAAGTATTTACGAGGAGTCCAAGAGGAGTCAACGAGGAGTGACGTCATACCTCGCGATTTTCATACAAATAAGCGTTTTTGACATATCATAAAAAGTTGCTGGTTTGACAAGTAGGAAACAAGCGGATTAAGCACAAAATAGGCTTGGGTAGGTAAGCTTTGGATTTCCCCAATCTATCATAACATAACAGTTTTTTTTTCACAGATTGGTAACCGTGAGTGGGTAGGTTTCGGCTACAACGGTCAGCCCAACTACGTAGACAGGCCTGACTTCCCCCTCCCCGCTGTCAGATTCCGCCCCGACACCCCTGACATCAAGGTAATTTTTTTTTTATTTGGCTGATGTAGAATACACATCTTCTTACAGGTTAAACTCCAACTAAGCTAGAGCACACACAGAACTGCTCTCTGTCAGTGTTATATCTTGTACTCCACAAAAAAATAGACTAACATGCTCTTGACTCTACCGAGGTCAGAGGTGACAGATACAGTTGACAATGAAGCAAGTATACTCAGAAAATTTAAAGGGAAGTAGAATGTTCAGGTCGACTTTTTCAAGCAAGCCAGTGATATCCTATTTAAGAATAATAATTATTAATTCAAAATATTTATTACGTATATTCAAGGTCCTCCGTGAGAAGGAAAAGGGAGACTGGCGCAAGTTGACTATTGAAGAGAAGAAAGCGCTCTACCGCGCCTCCTTCTGCCAGACCTTCGCTGAGTTCAAGGTACGTTTTCATTTCAAGTATTTGATCCTATTTCTATTACCATCCAAATACTACTATAGCCTTTACAAGATCATCTGTGAGGCCAATGCATCAAACAAATATTCGTAAAAAAATATGTATAATTAATTAATTACAGCAAAAAAAAAAATATCGTTGGAATTGTCAAATTAAAACCTAAATATGTTGCAAATTCCTTAGTTGCTAACAAATGATGTCAACTTAAACTATACTGAACCACATTTTACTGTATATTTTAAGTTGACATAATTTGTTATTTAGGTTTTAATTTGACAGTAACTGCCTCCAACAGATTGAGCAACCCGTATCAGTTTGCGTTAAGTTATCCCTCACGCCTGGTGTTTTAATGTCCTTTACACCTGATATTTCAATGAATTCGGCAATTGGCTGTTTCGTGTTTACCAGTCCGCGAAATGGTTGTTGTAAACGCTCAATGGCCGAAATGAAAAGACATATCGGGGATTGCGCGTTTTGCATTTGCCAATCCGCGAAGTGTGCCTTTTTTTCGGCCAATGGGCGATTTCGGGGATTGTGCGTAACATATGTACTTATATTGCATTGTATCGCAGGCCCCCACTGGTGAGTGGAAGGGTGCTCTCGGCTGGAGTTTGATCATCGCGTCTCTCTCCATCTGGATCTACATGGGCATGAAGGTGTTCGGTGAGTTTTGAATATACAGATAGTAATTTTAATAAAACTGCCTCTGTGGTCTAGTGGTCCAAGCCGTGGGCTTACGATCCGGGGGTCCTGGGTTCGATTCCCAGGGGGGGAATACAAAGTAGATATTTGTCAATTTATCACTTTGTGAGGTTTTCCCCAGTTTGGTTAGGACATTGCAGGCTGAATCACCTGATTGTCCGAAAAGAAAAAGGATTCCGTGCTTCAAAGGGCACGTTAAGCCGTCGGTCCCGGTCGCTGTCTTTGATAGTGGTCGTTACTAAAACCATGTCAGAGGCCTATAGCTGTGCTACTAGGCGGTTTGAAAACTCTGAAACCAGGGTTTATCGGGTCGTTGTTCGACTCGAAAATCCACTCGCTAAGAAGGAGAAGAATTTTAATAAATAGCAGTATAGCCTATACAGTCAGGGGTAGGTAGCCTTTTGAATGTTGCATGCCAAATATTAATGAAGTCGCAGACCGTACAAGCATGGATCATAATAAAAACTGAAAATAATAAAGAAGTAATGCTGGCATTTGGCTGGTTATTCAACGGAGTACCCCTGAATCTCGAGAAGGCTGTTTTCCTACTAGTCAAATCAGCAACTTTTTATGAAATGTCAAAACGCTTTTTTGTATGAAAATTGTGAGTTATGACGTCACTGGCTTGTAAATATTGACTACTCAAATCAATAACTTCTATATTTTTAATTCAATTATTGAATGAGATCCACATTATTTTAGCCATCAGTTTTAAGTATAAACGTTTTGAATTTTTTTAGCCAACCAGTCAACATGCCTTGTCACCACATTAGTATACTTACATAACTGCCTCCGTGGTCTAGCGGTCTGAGCCATGGGCTCACGACCCGGAGGTCCCGGGTTCAATTCCCGGCGGGGGACAATGACTTTGTGTTGTTGTTTCTAGTTTGGGCATTGCAGGCTGATCACCTAAATGTCCGAAAATTAAGATGATCCATGCTGTCGGATGGGCATGTAAATAGTCCTGCGCCTGATTTCTCTCTGGTCGTGTCAGTCAATCTGTCCCGTCAGAATAAGAGATTGAAGGAATAGAGAGTGCACCTGTGTGTAGCGCGAACACTTGGGCACTAAAAACTAGTCCTGCGCAGTTGGCCTATCTCTGGGAGATTGGCCGCCATCACCGAAAATCGGCGGGAGGACTATTATTATTATTATACTTACATAACTATCGCATTATTATCTAATGATAGCTGACTGGTTTCGCACATTATGTCAAAATCTTCGCCGAATGAAAAGCCGTGGCTTGATACAGAGTGATAATTTAATTGCGTGTTTGAGGGTCGTTTTAGCAGCAATAAAGGATCACTTCAAAATATTTTAAAAAATCCTATTAAAAAAAAGTTTTCCTTACAATCGTTTTGCTCTTCAATCCCGTGTTTCGATCAAATTATTTGGATGTGATTTTTAGTTGTATTTTTTTTGACTTCCGTCTAACTCCCATAAGTTCTAAGCTTAATCTTTTCTCAATTCCAGTGTACAGCCCGATACCGGAATCGCTGACCGACGAGAACCAGAAAGCTCAGCTGAAGAGAATGCTGGACCTGAAGGTGAACCCCATCGACGGACTCGCCTCCAAGTGGGACTACGAGAACAACCGCTGGAAGTAAACTTACGCAGGGTAAGTGCGATCGTAAAATGTCAAAAACGCAAAATGACAAAAAACGTAAAATTATAAAATCGCAAAATGACAAAAACGTAAAATGTCAAAAATCGCAAAATGTCAAAATTGCTGTCTAAAAAGAGTAGATAGTAGGTAGTCTATAAACCTACAAACTACAAACAATAAGCAAAACGTCGACTTCACTCTAAATATCCAAATAAACCAACTCGCGAAATGTCGTATCCGCGTTTTGTACCGACGAATACCAGAAAGCTCAGCTGAAGAGAATGCTCGACCTGAAGGTGAACCCCATCGACGGACTGGCCTCCAAGTGGGACTACGAGAACAACCGCTGGAAGTAAACTTATACAGGGTAAGTACAATCGCAAAATGTCAAAAACGCAAAATGCCAAATATGCAAAACGTCAAAAACGCAAATGACAAAAAAGCACAACGTCAAAATTTCAATATGTCTTAATCGTAAAACGTCAATTTCTCCAAATATCAATCGAAAAGAGTCTTCGAAACAAAATAACAAAGACGCAAAGCCAGTATCGCCAAATATCACAATCGTGGTCAATTTTGTATAAAAACTTAGAATATCCATGTTAGTGGTAATTTATTTGGTAATATTACTTTTTTTTATTATATTTTTTCTTGTTACAGATGTTAAGCAGGTGCTTCTGGATGTGCTACGCGGCACTGCTGGTGTTAGAGTAGACAAATTATGTAATTTATAAGAATAACTCTGTAAGATAAATAAAATGTGATTCCAATCAACTCAGAAAAGCATTTTTCTTTGTTTTGCATACTAAAAACTCGATTTCGTAAAGACGTGATTATGATTATTAATTTGTTCTTTCACAATCATATTTTGTTTTTTACATACGGGTTACACAGTAGCCACAAATGGGGATAAAAACGCAAAGCTAATTGCAGATGGCGCCACTAGCTTCCAATGAGATCAATGAGGAGACGCAAAACTTTGACATTGACAGATTACTGACCAATCACAGGAAAAAGGAACACTCGCTAGTGGCGCCATTTAGTTCCCAGTTTTTATCCCCAGATAGCGTTGTCACTTTCTTAACTTTTGACATAAGACCAAGATAGCAAATAAACTCATGACTTTTGACATTCCAAATCTGACGTAAGATTGCTTGTATTTGTATAACTTAAAAAAATAAGAGAGCTTGCTCTACGCTCAGTCCTTAAAATTCCTTAATTTAAGTGTCTTACGTCAGTTTAGAAATTTCAACGTCATATGTTTACTTGCTATCTTGTTCTTGTTAAGTTAAAAAAGTGACAGCGCTATCTCAAAATTTGTTAAGGTATGGTGCGTCCAGAATTGCCGCCATTGCATCCATTTAAAATCAATGAAATGCTGTTAGCAAATTTTATTTATTTACAGAAAAAGTGGTTACCTACTTCATTCACATGTTTTTTAATATGAGAATTTTCAAGAGTCGATTTCGCATTTTACATTGATTTCACGTAATATTAATATAGTCTAAAAGACTTCTACTACCTTCTATATCTGAATCGTCATCGTCTTCTTTATCTGCTTCCACCTCTTTAACTACCTCAGCAATGTCATAAGCGGCCATAATTTCAGTTGTTGATGATAATATATTAGAAACTGTACTATTTGCATCATTGAACGTAGCATTAGATATATTGTTTGTTATAGTAGCATTAGAATGATCAACGTATTTAGTTGTAGGTGTACTATTATTTGAAAAATTGTTAATAGTAGATCTATTGTCCGTAGTAAATTTATTATCAGAAGAAGATACTGCAAAAGGTGATGTTATTACAGTCAATTCATTAGTTTTGTCAAAAGAGTTCGTATTGGCTCTATATCTGGGTCCAGGTGCCGGTATGTCAGTAAAGAAGTCTGGAACTTCATCAACAGTGAAATCCAATTGTTTTTCATTCATATTGTTAGTTTCATTGGTTTCCACTAAGTATATATTTTTAAAGTTAGATATGACGGAGAAACGAGAAGGGAGCATTATTGGTGTATCATGGAGGTCTAGTCTTATTTGCTGACGTTGCTTATTATCAGGCGTCTCTGTAATTTTAGTTGTTGCTTTACTGACTAATACGGCGACCAGTTCATTGCTTTTATGATTTGGTGTAAGTATAACGTTATTGTCTTTTACGAAGTTCTTATTTAGAAACTGTTGAGCTCTATCTAAATCTGTTTGCGACCGAACTTCTATGCTCAATCCCTTGGATTCGCTCTCATAGTTATCAGAAGAATCTTTACTTGTATTACTTTCATCAATTTCTGTACTTTCCTTATCGTCATTTATCGTTACAATATCATTTGAATTTGTTACAGTTGTCGATTCAGTATCTTTCAATTTAGAATGACTTCCACTAATATATGTTCTTAAGCTATTTTCATTATAAAAATCATCTGCCTCAGCTTGAAACATTTCATCGGAAATGTGTGGAAAGTGAGTAGACGCAAAATATTCTATTCCAAGACTCCAACTTGGAGTTGTAAACTCCTGATTCAATCCAGTTGTGAACCTTGCACGATATGGCAATGTCTTTAGACGAGGCATAGCCACTACATTACTTGTAGTCGATGATAACAATTCGTAATCTTCTGTGACATGCAGCGCTTTTTCTAGCCCCAGATAGCTTCCTAAACTTTTGATTGCTAGGAAAAATGGGTCTCTACTTCCTGTCATTATAGATTGTTTTATTAGTTCAGTTTGAAATCCGGTTACGACATCATCAATAATTTTACTTCCGTTTATATTTATAACATCGACTTGTTTTGCCTCTCTTTCAAAGTCCTTTTGAGCACGCATGACGTTTAGTTCACCATGACGGTTTGTCAGTGTTCTACCAGCTGTAGGTTTTTTATGGATTTTAACTAGTTCATCAAAATCAACAACTATACCATCGTTAGTATTCTTGTCATCATCGTACTCAGCTTCAACCTTTGAGATATTTTTCTCATCATTTGTAAGTTTTGCAAGTAAATGTTGCAATACCTGTATTGCTTGAGGGTATTGAGATTTCGGGATCACAATTGATTTATCTTTAGGGACTGTTGCTGTTGGAATTGTTAGCAATCTTTGTTCCAACGACTCCATATTGTTTTGAACTTCATTGAAAACCTTATATTCAATATGTGAACGTTCTTGTTTCTTTGATAGACTCTGAAACATAAACAAGGCAATTTAGTTTTTAAAAGGCGGAAGGCGTTCACGGGAACCTTAATCCTGAAACAGGTGTAAATAAAGCAGACCAAACTTTAGGATGTGAACCTTCTTACATATGAAACTGAACAACTTTCCTCCATACTTTCTTGGGTTGGGCCTCCCATACAAAATAACGCAGGTAGCTTGCATCATAGTATGGAAGGCCCAATTTTTTTAGTATTTTGGTTTACGTGCCTTAGGAAAAGTTGTTCACTGGTAGGTTCACTTCACATACAATTCAATCAATTAAAATAAATTTCGGCCAATGAGTAAGTATAATATTTTAAACCTAACCACATTAACAATGCTGTCAATCCATGCGGCATGTAAACTGATGCTGCTGAAGACAGTGGGGGCGTTGGGGGTCCCACAGACGGGGGGTCCGAAACTGACGACCCCCACTAATGTACTCCCAAAAATGGCGGGTCCTCCGACGTCACGCTGTAAGGGAAATACAATCATTTTTTATGGTTCAACTGCCTCTGTAATCAGAGTCAAGGGCTCCCGATTCGGAGCCCGTGGATTCAATTACTGCAATGGACACATAAAGTTAACATTTTGTTATCACTCTGTGAGATTGTTCCTAACTTTATTAGGGAAATTCAGGCTATTAAGTCGTCTTATTGTGAAAACACCCTTGAGTAAAATATGTACTGAAACATCTAAATTACTTACTTGGCATGCTCCGGAACCTTTGTTTATAAATCCAGCACAAAAATTCATTTCGTTGACGTATTTTCTAGAAATAAAATATATTTATTGTAAAAAAAAAAGAAATCTAGACACACTCGACGTTACGTAGGTATACCTAACCTACCCCCTTAATTTTGATCACTATAAAATAAATGTTTTAGAACACAGTGCTATTGATTCGTTGAGAGCATGGGTTGAGAGTGGTACACGGCTTAAACTAAATCTTGACTAAAATGTTTTTCATAACTAGACCAAGTTTAGATAGTTATGTTATAAAATATTAATTTTAAATTTTATAAAATTACTTCAAATTTATTTATTTTAGTGATTTAAAAAAAAAATATTGCCGTCCCTTTCTGTTGTACTCTCGTGATAGAAAATGACAGGTATAGACTTATATTAGTTAAGTCGTGATCGTGATTTTTGCAACTACGAATTGCTATTAGATTTTTGTTATGAACGGGATTATTACCACGATTATGTTTATTGTTACCTCGATATTTCGTTCATAACAAAAATCTAATTGCAGTGAACAACCGCGAAAGTCTCAAAACTTATATTACGAATTGCTACCACAGTAACACTGTATATTAAAATTGCACAAACTCACCCCGAATAAGTTAGAGTGCATTCATTTTGGTCGAAAATACTCAAGACGGAGTATGAAAGCGGGTCGTACTCTCCAGATATCTGAGTCTCCTAAAAACAAAAAAGAAACATCCATGCTGATCTGATGACTAGAGTAACAAAAAAAATGCAATACAATACTCATACATAGACGTAGAGCCAACAACCAAGTATTTTCTTATACATACATACATATAATCACGCCTTTATCCCTAATGGGGTAGGCAGAGCGTAAACAACCTAAACATAGGTCGTTCCGCCACGTCTGACAAGTTTTGAGGGTTATTCCAAATGGATCGGTATATTGCTATATTGACGGTTGTCAGCCCATCGCCTAAATTATAATACTGAAACCCTCGAATCCCTTAGCTGACTTTTACAGCATACCCGGGAGGAGATGCGGCTGGCACATTCTATGTTTTTCTCTCACTCCCAGTCCAGCATGGAAGGATTGATATTTTCTTATTGAAGTTAATAATTCACTTTACCTTATCCCCCCAACCAAGCATGATTATATCTTTGGCACGGCTAGGCAAGCCTCCCTTCCACCGTGCATACTCAATTCTTCTAATCTTCTTTTCCTTTCTGAAGTAGAGTTTTTCTATCTGCAGTATCGCCAGATTGTTATGTAGATCTTCTATGTTGTAATTGGGGTGGAAGAACATCTGTGTCACGTATCGGACCTCGCCAAATCTCTGGGTGTAAGCGCTTCCAACTCGCACTTCTATACCTTCAGGGTTGTCTTCAAGGAAACTCTTACTGGTTAGGGCCCTGATGTGGAGAAAATAATTTTCAAATAGAGGCATGCAAACTTATAATAGTAAAAATATTATCAGATGTATTCTCTGCCTTTCGGATTAAACACAGCGCCAAAAACCTTCACAACGTTTTCGTCAAGAAACTGTGTATCGGTGCAGTGACAGTTTGTGACGAGAGAAGCAATAGGAAGATTCAATACTATTTTTAACAAAACAAAAGATTATACCTACACATGCAAGCAGGTGGCAGCAGTGAGAATCATGTTTCTGCTGATGATTGAGCCAGCACAGACGAACTGCCGCATGACGTGGATGCTTGCCAGGAAGGGATACTTCCTGATCTTCACGTTCTTTCCGTGGTATACCCTTCTCGTGTCGTTGTAGTTCATTGACGAGTCTTTGGTGTTGTTTGATGCTTCTGTGAACATTGTAGCAATACCATTATGGTTCATTCAACAACATTCAACGCAGTCATCCGTAAATGAATGCTAAAATACATCTCACTACGTTTAAACCATTAACGCATACGAGTCCAAATATGACCACCCATTTTTGATAATTTATTTTTGTTTAGTTACCTTAACTGAGTGAAAATAACTGATAAAAAAATTGTGGTCATATTTGGACTCGTATGCCGTAAAGGGTTAAATAATTTGATTTCTCTACGTCTCGTTGTCTTCGTTATCTTATCACGCAGAAAAGGTGCATTGATTAGACCAAGTGTCAATCATCTATATAGGTTTCAGATGCCGAGATAAATGGGTGTTTTCACAATAAGACGACTTAATAGCCTGAATTTCCCTAATAAAGTTAGGAACAATCTCACAGAGTGATAACAAAATGTTAACTTTATGTGTCCATTGCAGTAATTGAATCCCACGGGCTCCAACGTTGCTGAAGTATTCTTTTAAAAACGAAATAGAGTCTTCTAAATTATCTGGTATTTCTACAGGTGTCAGATGTAGATTTATTCCAGTCTTGTTTGATTGCTTTGTCTTTGTAGCATTGTCTGGTGCCAGTTTTCCTTGAACTATTGTTTCACAAAGTTTTTGAAAATTGATACCACCACTAGGTTTATATTTGTGAGATAGTTCAGATGATTTAGTAACAATTTTGTAGGCCTTGTAATTTCTCTCAGCTACAGTTTTGATGTTACCATGAATAGACAAAAGTATTCTATTCTTAGATTCATGAGTGACGTTTTTGTTTAATTGCAACAGCGTAAATAAGCTGTTCAATGTATTTTCTAAATTTCGATTGATTTCATGAAACAACTCTTCTTTTTTATGTGGAATCGTTAAAGTTTGTGGCAGATATGCTAAGTGTGACGACAACAAAATTAATATAAATTTGTTCATATCAAATTAAGAAGCAACTTCTATAGTAGCTAAAACATTCTTGATAGAAAAAAAATATAGGTACCTACTGAAAGAACACATGATTTAGTTAGGCACCTACATATTTTAATACGTTTGATAACATACAATATATTTCTATATTCAGTTACTAGCTACCTATAAATATAACTACAATTTATTATTTCGCAATTTACAATTCACTTTACGAAATGCAAATATCTTTTGAATTGGAAATAAAAAAGGTTCATAAAGTTATTTTTATTTGATTTGTTGGCACGTTAGATTTACATTTTACTTATTTTACAAATTACACCTAAGTTATATAAATAATTAATTAAGTTTTAAATGCACATGTTTGGAGCTTGGTGCTTTCTAGTTTTCGTCGTCTTCTGTTTCTTCGAAGGGGCATATTTTGAAGTATCTCCGACTGAGGACACAGATATTTTGAAGGCAGAGTCAGCTATCAGGAAGACTGCCAACGATCTCTTCTATTCCTTGGGTGTGAGGAAGCTCCAGGAAATACCCCGGCTACACCAACACGCTCTCGTTCACAACTATTTCATCACACTGACGCTGCAAAGCTATGCCAACCAAAAAGAAATAATAAAACTAACAAGAGTCGATAAAGGAAATAAAGAAAATGGTTCCACAGATTTTATAGCTATAATCAATGACATCCAAAATGATGATAATGTAATTAAATTGCAAAGTATGCTTTTGGGAGAAGATGCAAGAACAGGATACGATGTAAAGAATGAATTGGAAAAGCTGGAGTATATAAAAAAGTATCACGAAGATTATTACAATAGGAGTAGGGATCTAAAGAAAACTGATACGAAAATTTTGGATGAAGAAGAGAGTCTTGAAGTATACAATATCTCGAATAATAAGGCGTACAATGACAGTGATGAATTTTGGGGTAAGTATGAAATGTAGGAACGAATGGTTTATTCGGCAATACCTATAATCAATAAGGACTGCGTGAACAATGAAATGGCTAGAACGTGTATAAGTGTTGAACTGAAGGCTGACATAGGGATGAATGGAAGAAGAAAACGTAGGTACTGCGCCGACCACAAATAAATGAGAGCAAGCAAAAGCGTAAATTTTTTAGTTAACAGACAAAAATAAATTGAAATGAAACTTTTTAACATGTATACTTCTAGATGATGATGATGAGGTTCCCGAACGACGTATCTACGGGGGAAAGCGGACGAAAAAAAAGTATTACCCTTTCATAGCGAGCGTGCAGATCTTCGGAAAATTCCAGTGTGCTGGCAGCATCATCAAATCTGATCTGGTCATCACTGCTGCTTCCTGTTTGCAACTGTCAGTGTCTAAAACGATTCGAGGGTTATAGTTATTGTAATTTACTCTTAGGCGATAGGCTAAGCACTTGTCACTATAGCGATACACATTTTCAATCTAAAATTGCTCTTAACATTTTGTCAGATAAACGCTCAAGACATAACCCTATCATTTTGGGGGAAGCTGTCCCTAACGCCCCGTATATTTCTAGGGCATGGAACAACCGCTTTTATCGTGAAAATCCCCAATTCCTATCAGTAAGAGTTGGAAGTTCGTACTACGAGGTTGGAGGGGAAACCATAGATGTCCTTGAGGTATACTTCCACCCAAGCTACAACCCGAAGAACCTTCGTCATAATCTGGCCATAATGAGGCTGTATAGGCACATCAAGATGAAAAAGAAAAGAGTTCAGAAGATACAAATAGGTGGTGAAGTTAGTAAAAATGCTGGGATGATTTTAGTTCTCGGTTGGGGAGCGCATACGGTAAGTCCGTTGATGATTCCACGTTGCAATTGGCTACTTTCCAACTAGTCAAATCAGCAACTTTTTATGAAATGTCAAAAACGCTTTTTTGTATGAAAATAGTGAGTTGTGACGTCACATTTTAGTAAATATTGACTACTCAAATCAATAACTTATATACTTTTAACTCGATCATTAAAATCTAAATGTGCATTTTTTTTTAAATGATGAATGAAATCCACAATATTTTTAGCCATCACTTTTAAGTATAAACGTTTTGAATTTTTTAAGCTACCCAGTCAAGTACCCAATTGGGTGTAAGGGCCGGCTTTCCCCAAACTAAAGGGGTTAAACAGCTTTCACGAAGAATTTTTATGAGGAAAGGAAACGAAATTGACTTCCCCCTACAAATTGACTGATTGAAGTGCTAATTTCGTATAGGGAAGTCAATGTTTTTTTTTTCCTGAAGATCCTTAATGGAAGGTGTTCAGTTTTGGACACCGTTTCTTACACGCTTATAATATTATCTTCCCTCACCCAACTGTATTTAATGTTTATTTTATTGATGTCTGCAGGTAGGTAACACATTGCACAATCCCTTGGAAGACAAATTACGGTATGCAGAAATCGGTCAATACCCACTCGATGATTGCCAGGATATTTATTCCAAGTAAGTATACATACAGGGTGTAAAAAAAGTACTGCGTTCCTTTTAACCACATGTTCTACTGATGATACCAAACAACTTTCCCAAAGAACAAAAATTTTAGCTAGAAAAAAAAATTGCCTTTTACATACAAAAGCATCTTTGTATGAAAAAGGCAAAAAAAAATATTTTGTGCTTTGGGAAAGTTGTTTGGTATCATTAGTAGAACATGTGGTTTAAAGGAACGTAGTACTTTTTTTACACCCTGTAGAATATAATACAGGATTATTTTTAGTCAGTACTACAACCTGATGATAAGGGTTGCTCAGACACACATGCATAATTTAAAAGGTTTGCTTGATTAGTCTAGGTCAGGAAAGACAGAGACAGATTCAACGATGGTGCAAACTCACCCAGAAGATGTCTGGTTCACTCTAACTTTGAATAGTTGGGTTTGTATGCATTCGGAAATACAGACGCATTTAGTGAATTCCACTCTTTAGCTCAGAGCATTATAAAAGATTATTGGAAGCGCTTATAGTTCGAATTGATTAGGTATAAATATAATGTTTTTTATAAGCTCATTATGTGAATTTATTGTAAATAAAGTTATTAGTTACAACAGTAGGTACTAGGTACTAAATATGCGGACGCTCATATTGAATGTCATAAACACAGCAAAACTTTGCACACCGATTGTTCGGTCGAATACATTGATGCTATTTTTATTTTTAAGATCTTTTGTTATTGTACATGTATTCTAGCAAATAAATGCCTTATCTAATTGGTGGAATAGCAACTGGGTATGATGGTATCCTGTGGTGCGTCTAGTTGTATGATGGTAAGTAGAAGTAGAATGGAGTTGGTCGGACCAACTAACCGAGCACACTAACCGAAGCAGGCAACCTTGCAGCGATGTTTCAAGCTATGGAGCTGGGTTTCTACCGATTTCTGCCAATGATTCTCTTAGTTCTGCGTTCCAGCATGTATTTTTAAATTTTAAATTTATATGATTTTTCAGAGATTATGTGACTCAGAGCAACTTCTGCGCCGGATTCGTTTCATTAGGCACTGGAGCCTGCAACGTAAGATAAACTTTAATTTTTTTTTATACATCGCTACCGGGCAAACAGTATGGGAAGCCCAATTTTGCCCTATGTTCCTTGGGGAAAGTGGTTGTTTTAAGGGTAGGTTCATACCAAAGAAGAGTAAAATTAAATTTTATTTATTATTTTTATTTTTAAATTAAAACGTAGTTTAAAACCTCTAAATATACATACGAAAAAATTCGCACGGGAGGGATTGGAACCCACGACCTTCGACGTGCCGTGCCGATGCCTAAACCGCTACATGCCTAAATCGGCACGGTACGCCGAAGGTCGTGGGCTCAAAACCCTTCCGTGCGTATTTTTTTTTCGTATGTAAGTTACATTTAGAGGTTTTAAAACATAAACACTTAAATTAAAATAAAAGATAAAGTCAAATGCGTGGGGAGCCTCCTCCTTCTCAAATCAGTGGTTCATACCCTAAAGTTTGGTCTGTTGACGCTCTGCCTACCCCATTAGGGATAAAGGCGTGATTTATGTATGTATGTATGTATGTAAGTTTGGTCAGCTATTCTAGTTAACACCCTGTAACACAACATAACGTCAGCAGGTCTTCAACAGCCCGGTGTGCGGCTGCTGGTACGAGTCTGTGGGGGTGGCCCCCGTACTCGGGCTTCTTCTGGTCAATGTTGGAAGCTAGGTGAGGGTAAGGGTGGGGCTAGGCTTTTTTTTTTTTTTTTTTTTTTTTTTTTTTTTGTGCCCCCAACCGAATGCGTGAGCACCACGGCTGGGGAGGGTTTTTTTTTTTTTTTTTTTTTTTTTGCCTCCTCACTACCCTTGGCCCTCACCTAGCCGCTCTGTTGATTTGACGCGCGGCTTCGCCGAGGTTTCCGATTGTTTTGACGTTCGGGCCGTAATTAACCTTGATTGATTTCACAGCGCGGCAAAAATAATAATTCGCTCAGGCGGGACCCCTACGGGCACACACATCTCATTTATGGCTTGGGATAAGTGCTTTGATACTTTATGCTATGTTTTTGTTATTGTTATTGAACCACTTCATCTATTGGAGTCAATTTTGTTTGCCTAATATGCCTATAGTAAAGATTATACCCCTGTAAACATCAAGGTTCCGCAAAATAGGGCTGCGTTGCGATAAAAAATATATATCTCGATAAATAAAGCGATGACCTAGGTTTTTTATTGCTTCATTCTGTTATTCCTTTTATTCTACATAAATAAAAAAAATACTACGAACCAGACCAAACAAAATAATTATCTATAGCTGTTTGTAAACTACTGAGAAAATCTCGGCCGTGCGGCAATTTTACAGCGAAACTAGAATCGTTGTTATTTAATTATTTTTTGACTTACATCAGAAATATTACTAATACCGTATAGTTTATTTCAAGCATAAGCATATTTAAAAATAAAACACGTCATCATCTTTGCAAAATTTTGTAAAACACAGAAAAGCAGAAATCTAAATTTTTATATGATGTAACCTTGTAGTTCTGTAATTATCGAAATGTATCGTATTTTACACTTCTAGCTGTATTTTTTGTTGTTCACATAAAAACCGATGTTTTTCTAAGCTAATACTATGAATTTCTTATTGATTTCACTGACCAAAACAATTTTAATTCCAATTTTTCTCGAACCACTTGAACTTCACGTTTCACATGCCAATCGACAACAATTTTATTTTTTTTCTCAGTCTATATTCCGTTTAGACGCGTTCAAGTGACCTGTTTTACACTGGGAAAGTAAAGGACAATAGGCTAATGTCATGACATTAGGGCCATCTAAACGGTATTTAGCTTGCCTTACGATTTTGTGCTGAAGGGTCATTGTCATAGAGCATAGTAACTCTAGTTCCTATAGATCAATCTACTGCGTTTTTCTGTCGTAACGATAGTACCGAAGGATCAATCGACTGGCGAAAAGTGGTTAGTAACTATAGTTACGAAAATCAACTGAGCGGCTAGTAGGTATTTCCTGGCGTCGTCTCTCCGTCACGGGGCGACGTCAGTTGGTGATGGGGGTGGAGATGCTGCGGGCGGTGATGGGCTCCGCAGCAGGTCACGGGGTGTCAGCTTTCTCCGGTGGTCTGGTGGACGGGCGTGGAGTGGTGCTATGTTGCGGAGGTGGGGGTGGTGGCCGCTGTCCGCGCGGTCGAAGAGCCGTCGCGCTAGCGTCCGGACGAACTCCCCCACACTCTGCATGCGCAAGTCTCGTTGGATGACGTCGTTGCGGACATACCTTCCGGCACCGGTTATGAACCGCAACGACGTCGTCTGCACTGTTTCGAGCTTCTTCCTTTGTGACCTCGACAGAAGGGCGTACCATGCTGGTGTGGCGTAGGTAAGGCGAGACCGTACATAGGTTTTGTACAGCCCCACCTTAGTCCGCAGTGGCAGCCTTGACGACAGCACCGGTCGCAGGAGGGCGCGCGCAGCTTTGGCTTGCGTAATGGCGTGAGTCGCCATAGCCACCATTCGCAGCGACCGGTCTATGTGGCAGCCCAGGTACTTGACTGTCGGGGTCCATTTCACTTGCTGTCCTCGCAGGGTGAGTGGTGGGGGCAGGACGTGTTGTTGGCCGGTGAGTAGGGCGGCCGTCTTCCCAACACAACATACACATCATACAAGATTAGTACCGCTACTCTATACTAGATGTCGCTGTACAGAATAGCGCATTTCCTACATCGCGGTGGTGAGATTTTTCTTGCGCACGTAAATAATTCGTGAGATCTAGCTTCTCACCCAATAGTGAGCACTCATTGGCTACATCCCCTCGGGAATAGTCTTTTGATACTTACTATTGCGTTTTATAGAATTTTTGTTAATGCCACATCTGCCGGCGCATCCATACTTTGGAAAGTCGTGTAGATACGCATCGGGATTACGAATTGTAACTTTAAATAGTGTAACTTGCGTGGTTTAAATATACATCTTGACGATCTGCACTCCTGTCTTTCCTTCGGGACTCCGGCGAACCCAACTATTCTACAACCCTGATTTTTTCTAATTATGCCTAATCTAGGAATAGGTCCGGTTTCCCTTCTGGGTTGCGGAGGTCATATGGCAGTCGCTCTGTGTAAAAACCAGTATCCTCGTTCAATTCCCTAGATTACGTAGCCGACTCCGTGAAAAACGGTAACAGGCTAGAGAGATGATGATGATGAAGATGATTTATCTATGCTATTTCTAATGCTGCAGCGTGATGTTGGTGGTCCAGGCGTCCTATCAGGGAAACTGGTTGGAGTTATTAGTTTCGGCGCCCCTGTCTGCGGCGCTCTTGACAACCCCACGGTCTTCACCAAACTGATCTATTATCTTGACTGGATTGAAGAGATTATGGAACAAGTAAATAATGGTTTATTAAAACGAATTTCTTGTTAATAGCTACAGGAAGTTATGATCAAAGAAACTGAAACATTTTCACAAACACATTCTTTCAGGAACGAAGACATTGACCACATTTGACCATTTGTGAAATAATAGTTTCTTGTCAGTTGCGGGAAGCTGTCACTTGGCTGTCACTAAACACCCCGTATAGCGTACAGTCACTTTTTATTTTAATTTAATTTGCAATAATAATTTATTTGTCGATTTCAGCGTAATCTAGTTATCCGACAGAAAACCACTTTTAAACCACGGACATATGCGCATTCACACATCAGTCATATATTATTTGACCGATACACGAATACTCCTATAATTACAAGGAATCCTTTAGAGTACAATATTAAAGGCAAATCTATAGTTACTCAGAAATCTATTCAAAGATTTGGCAAACATCACAAACATGATACACGAGAAAATAAACAAGAAATAGACTCTGAAATATTTCAAGATCAAAATCCAATACAAATAACACAAATACTTGAAGAACCCATGTTAGAAACAGAATCTGTACCTGAATTGCCCTCTAATGGAATAACCATTTTTATGGCTGAGTCTGTTTCAAATGACAATGTCAATGAAATGAAGCCAACGATATCGGATTACAAAGAAATGGAATCAATACATGATAATTTTCCTGACCAAGCAATAATTGAACCAACGGAAGCTACTAAAAAGGTGAAAATAAATGTACATAAAAAGTTCAAAAAAAAGCACAAAGAAAGCGAGGTGAACCTGCTTCAAAAACATATACCACCTGATCGTAATCATAAATATCCAAAACTCTTCGCTGAAGTTGCAAAAAAATACCCCAAAAATAAAATATCAAACCAACCACAAACAAACATCAAACCGCATAAGGATCTTACACGCGCAAGACTATTAAAAGCAAGAGAAGATCAAAAAATATCACTTCATTCGTGGAATCTTTCAACAGAATCACAAGATGATGCCTCCAAATCTGAAGTATTTTATGACGGTTTACAAAATTTTGCTCATCGAGCGCAAACAAACGAAAAATTAGCTATACCTTTTGAAAAAAATGCAACAACGTCTGTTGATGTAAGACCTGACAAGTCAACTGTAAATCATATGTCCCCACCACGTAAAACCAAAACTCTTAATTCTAAAGAAAGTAAAACACATCCCATAATAAAAGAAAATCAAGAAGACTCAGAAACATCCACGATCCCACAAGTAATGCAATTTAATACAAAAGAATTATTGGCCAAGGCGAAAGAAAATGTTGAGAAAGCCTACGATTTTATAGATCAATCACAAGAAGAGGTTACATCTAATCAGGATGATATGACACAAGATCAAAGAGAAGCAATTTTAACTTACCAGGCACCTATACAAACACCACAAACAGAAAAATCTGTATATCGAGAACTTTTGGCATTCCAAGAACATCTGGATAAATTTGGAAAAGGAATAAATCCAGATAAAGTTAATATTATGAAACAAATGTATAAGCAAGAAAATGTAAACAGCATTGATAAAAATGTTATAAATCAAGACAAGGAAATTCGATCAGCTGAAGAAAGATTAAAATCAAATTATTTGATTCAAGATGACGAAATAGATGAATCGGCCAGCCTGCAACTTCCAGATAAAAATACTAACCAAGATTACGTAATGCAGAACGAAAAATTTGCAGATAGTAAAGAAGAAACAGGAGAAGCTATCCAAGATAAGCGTAAAGTTTTTAAGTCAGAACTAGTTAAATTTATGGACCAAGATATACCGATAAGAGTTCATGACGGGAACCAAGATGTTGCAGCAAATTTTAAACTTTACAATCAGGAAGATGTACAAGTAGACCAACAGGAATCTCCAGGACAAGCAAAGGAAGATAATAAGATCGGCGATCTAGAAGTGAAACAAGAACATGGTGTTATTACCGATCAAGGGAATTTCAAAGAATGGGTTCTATCAAATGAAGAGAAAATTGCGTTGCAAGCTAAACAAGTAAACACAGTCAATAGTGAATTTTCAATGCCAAGCCAGCAAGTAACAAAGTCAGACCAGCTAAAACTTTTAGATCAAGTCCAAGATGAATTAATAAAGATAGATAATCAAAGTATCGAAAAAAATGACTTCAAAAAAGAGCTTATGGCACAGGAAAGTTCATATGAATTCAATACAAAAAACAATGGCTCTAGCCTCGTGCCTGTCCAAGCTATATCAGATTTTCAAGAACTATTAGCACATCAAACTATAGATCCAAGAGAAACAACCTCTGAAACAAATTTACCATACCAGGAGCTGATGACACAAACGACAATAAAACAAGTGGATCAGAAACTTTCTACAGTTACCCAAGACTTAGTCAACGAATACCAATCTCCTTTAAATGAGGCAGAAGAAGCGACATCTACAACTAAAGTAAATGAATTTGAAATGGTTGTAGAAGAAATAAAAAATGTTACAAAATCAACGACATCCGATACATTGCTAAAAATATCTACTGATCAGCAAGATGGTAAGCCAGGAGAACTTTTAAACCAGGTGGAAATGGATGTAAAAAGTTTTTTAAAGAAGAAGATGGACAATGCTGTGCTTTCTTTGTTAACCCCATCTAACGACCAGAATGCGTCAAATATTAAAACAGACAGGAACACGTCCAACGACGCCTTTGAAAATAAGAATGGTAAGTATAATTTTTAACAATTTATTTTTTATGCAAAGCTACCTGCTTATTGAACAATTTTTTTAACATTTTTTTTTATTTTACTTCCGAAACTAGCAATTCTGAGGACGGAAGTTGAAACAAATGAAACAAACAAACAAATGGCTGGAACAGTACAATCCAAGAATCAACAAATACATATGTTTAGAAACTCATTATTCAAAAAAAAGGACATTTCCAAATTAATAGCACTATTCAAAGCTACATCTAAAATCGAACATTCGTTTAGATCTGGCATGGAAAATAATAAAATATCTCTATATGATAAGTATAGGGAGTTTCTCAGATTATACAAAAATACTTTAGAAGGCTCAGATTTTGAAAACTCCTCAAAAGAAACAATAGATGAAGGAATAGTTCGCCGATCTATGAATGCAGTTAATAATAAATCAGAAACTTTAAATTTAGATGATGATGATGGAGACAATACGACAGATGTAAGTACTATAAGGGTCATTCTTTGAGAGGTCGAAATTTTCGGTCACACGCTTAATACTCTAATGATATAAAACGCACAGCTTAAAACTCTTTTTTATATGTTTGTTTGTTTAATTAACTACCTAGAATTCCTAATTTCAACATAATATTACAAAATACGTTAAACTAAACCATAGTTAGAAACCTGAAATCGGGGTCAAAACTAGCGTTCTTCGCGTGTCACACTCTGCTCTTCCGAAATTGAAAAGCTTATAGCAATTTATTTACCTGGACTATGTCGTACTTTTTACCCATGAAAATGATCCTGGAAAACCACAGATTTATTTAAAATAATAAACTACACACATATTTAAACACCAACATTCACAAAACAAGCACTTTGTGTCGGTCACACGTTTTCGAGACTTCTGAGCGCGCGGTTTGAAACGACTCGTACGCCTCAACGAAGCTAACTATGACCAGGAAAACACTCCCGCCATTTGCCAGTCCTGACATGGCATCTGAGGAAAGAGGACTGGTGACTCATCGCAGTTCCCGAAAAAAAATAGAAGGTGCTTAATTTTCGAGACCAACATTTTTCTACCTACGCAGATCACTCAAGTGGACATGTGTAATGTATGATAGAATAACACTTTGAATCTGTTATTACTATTATTAACTCGTAAATATAACCGAGATTTTAGATTAATTAAAAAAAAAGGAATTTATTGCATAGTTTAGAGAGAAATTGCGAAAATACCCTAAATTCGGTCACTTGGGTGGCGTGATTTGGGTGGCATTTTGTCCACCAAAGCGACATTTCACACCACTCAAGTGACTTATCTTATTACTTAAACAAAATTCATATGAATACCGAGTTCTTATTGTAAAGTAATTAATGTAAAACATTATTTATGAAGCGTATAGTGATAATCTTGTCTAATAGCTCGTTTATTATGACTTCTCGTTTTAAGGAGAACATTTTTGTCTTGGCAGACAGCTGACTGATAATCCTTCGCCCCGGAACTTCTTCCTTGGCGGAAATCTCCTTCGGACATACTCAGGCTCCCTGGAGAGGCAATCCACGCGGCCTGCAACTACAGGCCGGTCCCTGGGTTCTTCCTTAGCTACCCTCCGCGGTCAAGCCCACCGGGTGAGACCCCATGGCAAGTCGTGCAATGAACTGGTCGATGTTCTCCCACTCGAGATCTCGGTGAAGCACATCGTTTCTCATATATATTGGAGTCTTTATTGCCGATCGGACAGTTAAGTTTTCCTGGGCTCTGATCTTCTTTTTCAACAAGTTGCACGCGAGAGCGTACCAAGCGGGCGCCGCGTACGTCAGCCTTGCGCGCAAGTACGTTTTGTAGATGTTGAGCTTGGTTTTCGTGGGCAGTTTGCTATCTTGCCGCAGTTTGGCTCGGGCTGCCTTGACTTGTCCCACCGCGTTCGTGTTTTTTCATGGTGAGGTTCCTGTCTATGGTTATACCGAGATGTTTGACAGGGCTTTTGAACTCCTGTCCATGGAGGCGAAGTGGGGATGGTAAGTGGCATCTTCCTATGATTAGAGCCTGTGTCTTGGCAACGTTTGTTTTCACGCGCCAATGGCTCAACCAGCCTGGGAGCGCGTCGACCGTCGGCTGCATTTTCTTGGCTGCATGCTGTGGTTTGTAGGATGCTGAGATGAAGGCCGCATCGTCAGCGAATAGAGCCAATTAAACGTCACCCACTCTGGGTATGTCGTCCGTGTAGATGGAATAACACGCCGGGGAGAGACAGCCAGCTCCCTTGAGGGACTCCCGCTTCGATGGGGTGTTCAGTGGATCTGGCACCTTCGACGGCCACGTGGAAGTTTCTGTCTCTGAGGAATGACTCAATGGTCTTGACGATCCTTCTGGGTGTTGAGGTTTTTGACAGTTTGTAGACGAGCCCGTCGTGCCACACCCTGTCGAATGCCTTTTCCATGTCAATTATTACGAACACCGAGTATTCCATCTTGTTCATCCTCGTAGCCATGTCATGGTCACTCTAGCAGGTTAGAGAGTTGTGGAATGCTCTAAGCGAAACCCGAACTGTTCTGGTCTTGGGTATGTGAGGCAGGATAAACTTCTAAAACACTTTGGAGAGCGTTGGGAGCAATAAGATGGGCTGATAACTCTCCGGGTTGGCCAAGTTCTTGTCTGGCATCGGAAGCACAATGATTTTTGCGCTTTTCCATGGTGTGTGGAAATGACCAGTTCTGAGGATTCCGTTGAAGACTTGGGTGATTGTTCAAACGGTCTTCTTGGGTAGATTTCCCTCAACTCATGTTCGATTCAGTTGGTGGTTGAGATGGTTCTTTAATGGAGGGAATCTGGTGAAGAACTTTCTGGTGCGCTTCTTTTCCTCTAGCAGGTCTCGCAAGTGTTGTGGGAGTAGTGGTTGCATTTTGTTCTTGGCTTGAACATCCTTGAGCTTTCTCCAATCACCACAAAATGGTGTGGTGATTTTAGTGGTAGCTTGGTCGATTTCTCCAGGGGTCGGGATACGGGATGGTCCAGTTGGAAGGTTTCCATTTAACGGTAATAATTGCAGAAATTGCGACTATGCCTTGAAGGGTTTTTCCGTTTACTTATTATAATGTAAGAGATTTCAGGATAAGATTTGCAGTTCGCATTTAAGTTTTTGAAGTAAACAAACTGTTATAATATCATTAAAAGTAATCAAAAAGGATATAAAACTCATGCTGACGGTGGTAATCTTTCACTTTTTCCTCATAATAATAACAAGGTCACTCGAGTGGCACAATATGTCACGTTTGGTGGCATCGAATATTTCGAAAATTAATTCTGTTGTAACCTGTGGTTAGATATGAGTAATTTTTTGTAATTAGACTTTTATTGATCTCTTTATTATTCTCCAATATAAAAAAATTGCAAAAACGCACAAAAAAAATTCGCCACTAAAGTGACCCGAAGAATCATTTCTGAAGAACGACCCATAATAAGTGCCAGTGAAGCAGCTGACATCAAGCGAAATGTTCTTGATTACATAAATATCTAATACACTTTCCATACTAAAAGTTATAATAAAACGATAAATAAAATCTATTTGTTGTTATTGTTGCTTAACAATTTGTTGCTATTGAGCAATCCTTTTATTCTTCAACAAGGTATATTTATGCAAAAAATAATATTATTATAATACAAAATGCTTAACTTGGCCTTTATACATATATTACATACATACATATGATCACGCCTGTATCCCTAATGGGGTAGGCAGAGCGTTAACGACCTAAACAAAGGTCCAGGTTATTTCAGATAGAACTGTATATTGCTATAGTGATAGGTTGTCAGCCCATCGCCTAAATTACAATACTGAAACACTCGAATCCCTCAGTTTATTTTTACAGCATGCCCGGGAGAAGATGCAGCTGGCACATTCTATGTTTTTCTATCACTCCTAGTCCAGCATGGAAGCCTTATAGACTTTTATAGACCATTATAATATATATGTTTTTTAACTGTATTAGACGCAAATAAATTAGATTTTTCAAGTAATTGAACTGCATTTGAGTCAATATCTTAAAGTTCTATACTTACATAGTCTTTTTATGGAATCGTTCGCAATTTTACATTTTAGTATTAAAAACTAAAATTACAAATATAAAATTT
>JARACY010004166.1:0-28396 GCA_029255725.1 Scrobipalpa atriplicella | reverse complement strand
TCAGAAGGTTTTCAATTAAATTATAAGATTTAGATTTAAATGCATCTAAAATACTAGATTTAAGTACAATGAAATGAACTTTACTTTTACGGGTTTTTTCATTCATTGCAACACTTACGACAATTCCACGCTTTTATACTTAAGAATTATATATTAATTTAGTCGTACTACAGCCGGACAAATTTAACCTTTTCGCCGCCACTGACGACGGGTGTAGCCGACAGCTCGCAACTTGCCCTCAGCGCCATAGTCGGCTATAGCCGACAAAAAGTAGTAAACAAATTTATGTTAAAAAACTGGCAATTTTAGAACTGTATATTGTTTTTATTTCGCAAATTTAATCTTGAGGAAATCATTATAATTTTGCAGATATGTCCCAGTTTTCCGAGAATTTTGATATAATTGCATGCTAAAAGACGGACTGAAAACGCCTGGAAGAGCTAGAAAGATCTTATGAAAGGTGACTTGCCCCTTACCTTAAAGCGTAAACTCATGGATATGTGCATTCTTCCCATCCTTATCTACGGAGCTCAAACCTGGTCTTTGACTGATGTCCAAAAATTCAAACTCAAGGTTTGCCAACGTAACATGGAGCGCAGCATTCTTGGAGTTAAACTGATCGACCGAGTTCGGAACTCAGTGCTGCGTTCCCAAACAAAAATTGTAGACGTAGCTCAGAAGGCTGCCTTGTACTACCAGTACTTGAAGTGGGACTGGGCTGGCCACGTCAACCGTATGCCGAATGTTCTATGGGCTAAAATTACCACCGACTGGGAACCAAATGCAATAAGGCGACGTGGACGACCCCGAAAGAGGTGGCGCGATGAATTGGACGCATATCAAAAAGCATGGCGGGTATTATCAATGGATCGTGAAAAGTGGAAGGAAGGGAGAGAGGCCTTTGCCCTGCAGTGAGACACCACAGGCTCATAAATAAAAATTATAAAAAAAATATGTTAAAAGTAAGGATAGGTAGTTACTCTTTGTCGGCAAACCACTTCTTCGGTAAAACATTTAGTTTAGTTGGGTTCTGATTCTATTGTTTGTTGCGCACGTGCACTTTATAGCAGCGATTACATTACCCGGCCGACCAGGCCCGATTTAGGGTAGGGAGCTCAAAACGGCAAGTCTAATCGCAGTAAGGAAGTAAGGATCCTGATTAAGGGCGATCGTGCCGTCCCGACCGTCCTACCTCCTGATTTCGGATGCGAATCGGGTAATGTGATCGCAGTAAGGGAGTAAGGGAGCTCAGTCGCTGCGCGGCGTTCAGTACGAGCGGACGTTTTTGTCGATTAGCGGTAATAAAATACGCGTTGAAGATGTCCATCAAACATAGAAATAATATCACTTATACTCACGAGATATAGTATAATATTATTTCTAAGCCACCAAACAAGAAATGCGATTAAATTTTGAATGAATACGTGTATATAGTGAGAGACATGCCGTATCTGATCTCAAATCTATTGCATTTACATCCTAGGCTCCATCCAACAGAAAATGTTTATTTATCTTTTTCTTCATGTCGTGTGAGTTTCGAGTCGATCGACCCGATGAACCCTAATGTCAGAGTTTTCAAACCGCCCAATAGCACACCTAATAAGCCTCTGACATGGTTTGTGTATCGACCCACTGACAAAAACAGCTACCGGGACCGACGGCTTATGTCCTCCGAAGCAGGGTTTGTTTTGTTTCATACAATCAGGAGGTTCAGATATTTCAATGGTAGATACTATTAAATGTATGTTTGTTAATTCATTATTTAATTATGACCGCAATGCGGCAAGTTTTGTCCCAGTTTATCGATATTTGAAGAGCGCAGGAGCCATCCTTCCCGTACAACGGTCGAATGACGACTGAGTTAGGGAGACGGCGGCCGGGTAATGTAAATGAAACGCCCTTAGTAACGGCTCTGCTCACCGGCCCGGCAGAACGGGTAATGTAATCGCTGCATGAATAATCATCATCACCAGAGGTCGGAAATTCGGGTGCAAAAAAAGTAAAAAGCCACTGTTTGAGCTACTGAGAGTTGCTACAACCACCTTTTTCAAGATTTTTAGGGCCCCAGTTTATTTTTCTTTTATAATTGTTTTAGTAATGCTAATGTGTTCTTTGCGTCAATATAATTCGAAACTGTTTGATTTTTTTTTATATTTGTTTTAATTTGAAAGATATAAGTAGAAATGTGTTTTCAATGTACTGAAAAATAATAAAAATATAAAAATATCGTTTGATTGTTTGATATTTTTATTGAATACCATTTAGAAATGATGCTTTTATTATTTTTACACTAAAATTTGAATGGGGTCCCCGGGGGCCCAAAAGTGTTTTATTTCTTAAACAAAAAAATTGCGAGAAAAAAAAAATTACAAGATTAAAAAGCGTTTATCTTGTCTTAACCTTGCCAAATACGAATTTTAATTTTAATTTTCTCCGCAATGTTTTTTGGGGCCCCCGGGGGCCCCATTCAAATTTTAGTGTAAAAATAATAAAAGCATCATTTCTAAATGGTATTCAATAAAAATATCAAACAATCAAACGATATTTTTATATTTTTATTATTTTTCAGTACATTGAAAACACATTTCTACTTATATCTTTCAAATTAAAACAAATATAAAAAAAAATCAAACAGTTTCGAATTATATTGACGCAAAGAACACATTAGCATTACTAAAACAATAATAAAAGAAAAATAAACTGGGGCCCTAAAAATCTTGAAAAAGGTGGTTGTAGCAACTCTCAGTAGCTCAAACAGTGGCTTTTTACTTTTTCTGCACCCGAATTTCCGACCTCTGATCATAACTTTAGACTATCTTTATTTGAATTCAGCACACAGAGAATATTCTCGAGAATTTTGGGAAACTTACGGAGAATATTCTCGGGAACATAGGAAATATACGAAACGATAAGTGTTTCTGACATGTAAAACATCTAAAACAGTTCATATATTTGAAATTTAGCTATTAGCATATAAAAAGAAAATTAAATCAAGACTTAACACCAATGTTCTCCTAAATTCTCGTTCCATCGGAAACTTTCGAGTGCGTTTCCGAGAATATTCTCGCGCCGGAGAATATTTCGAGAACGGCACAACGCTAGGCGTGACGCGGTTTGCGCATTGCCACCATCAAAACTTAGGAAACTAGTTCATAAAGTTAACATTCAAAATATAAACTTTTTGGTGTCTGTCTCAGGGTTGATTTATTTCTTTTCTTTTGACTTCTATCGTCATTTATATGACATGACATGACATCAAGCACGTCAAATAAATGAAAACTAATTTCAGAATAATTTGTTTACAAGATATTTATTTGCGAGATATTACCTAAGAAATATAAATACGATAAAAATGTGGACAGGAACACGAAAGACAAGAGAATACAGATTTTTAGTCGTAAGCAATTACTACTTTCTAATTTCGCTACTACACGGGTATTTTACTTTAAAGACTCAACTACCTCCTACCTATTTGTCATTTACTTAGTATTTTTATGGTATTTTTCAGTATTTTTAAATGTCCTACTTTTTGTCTACAGATCGAGGAGGTTATGCAGCAGAGGGCGCCCGGGGTGCCTAGCAGTAACAAACTTCAGTAAGTAAATTATCACTAAAACAAACTAAAATATTTTCTCGCTAAATCTAAATGTGTAACTTAGCGCCATCTCTTAGCGACGTGCGGTAGTTTTACGAAAGCACCGGCTACGGATAAGAGCACATGACGTAAGCGAGCGTTTGTAGGGGGCGTAGTATTGTGTAGGACTTGAACGCTAATTTCGCCGGCACAAACATCGGGGATATAGCTCAGTGGTAGAGCATTCGACTGCAGATCGAGAGGTCCCCGGTTCAAACCCGGGTGTCCCCTAAAATTCTTTAGGACTTTTTTTGTACATTTCATTCTTTCTACTACCTATTGCGAATTTATTTTCATTTTTCTCAGGCAGTCCTCCACAAATCAAGTGAAGACTAGTGGTTTATCTGCTAATTTCTTCAAGACAACTTTTAGTTCACGCAACAAGGCGGTACCCGCCACTTCTTCCTATACGGTTGAGTCGATCACCAAAATAGGCAACTCGGAGACCAAGCCTATAACCAGAAATAGGCCTAGGACAGGTAAAAACGAAATTATATTTTAATTCTTTCATGTTATTCTCTAGGAAAGGAGATTTCATAGATCTTGTCTGTTTTAGCGCCAGACAGCGAACCTTCAGTGCGACAGAAATTAAAAAGATCGGTCAAAGCGATAAAAAAACCAGACAAAAGTGAGAAATCTGCAGAACCGGAAAAACCATTTAGAATCAAACAATTAACTCCTGCGGCTTCTGCCCCTGGTCCACCTAAACTTGAAGCTATTAAAGCTAGACCAAATCATGACCTAAAAAGTCCTAATGTGGTTCTTCAAATCGTAAAGAAGTCACATGCGCCGACAAGACCGTCTGTTGCCAAGCAAACTGAATCGGTCAGTATTTTGCCGCCGAGTTTGAAACCAAAAGAGGTCAAGACCAACTTGAAACTTACGAAGAATATTAACAACAATGATATTTGGGCCCCAGTTAATGAGGCCAAAATCCGCCATAAAGTTGCCACTCTTCCAATAAGGTAAGCGATTTATTACTTCTTCGGCCTAAAGAAAGCTAGCGTAGCGTCACTGATCGAATTAGTTTTGAATTTACGCGCCAAACCTACGTGCCGATGTAAACAAATTTAATTACAGCGAAACTCTTACGAAAATGGACTTTATCACCAGTTAATACAATCCATATCTTCTAATCACGATAAAATAAAGTTGCCTTGCTTGAGTCACGCACGTGACGTCCATTTTTTAAACGGTTATAGCTGTCTTTTTCTACCACATAGAAATGCATTGCGTCTGTCTCTTCTACGAGAACGGGCGAAAGCATCTCTGTTCTCTTCTAGCATATTATGCGACTAAGTTTGAGGTGTAGTTTAAAGTTATAGACTAGTTTCGAATTTGCACGTATCGAAATTAGCGGAGTAGTAGACAGGAACGCAAGATGTGAGCGCTGGTCGCCGTTGGTCGGTTGAAAATTGAGACCGTCCGGTCCGTTCGAGTTTGATGAAATGAAGTTTGTTTGGTTCGGCGAGCCACGGATGTCGTCCCGTTGGCTGTGCGGTTGTTTTTTCGAACTTTTTTACTTTAGTGACAAACGAAGCGAACCGTGTAAAGTTTTGATTATGGTGTGTTGTTATTTTGTGAATTTAAGTGACGTGTATGCGTTTGGTGGTCGAATTTAGGCTGTGTGAGGTGTTTTGCGGTGTCAGTGCTGTGGTTGTGGCCACATACCTAGCTCGTCTATGTAGCCAGATGTGCACGACAAAAATTGAACCTATTAACCGCTCTATCGCAGTTGCTTTCTCATTTGAGTGGCAAGATGTACCTAGCAAAGGCATTTCTAAGTGCAGATGGTTAGTGCTGTGCTGTGTCAAATGTGAAAGTTGTTGAAACGATTTTGAAGATTGATCTTTGTTGAGATAAATTATAGTTACCTACTTTGTAGTTTGTACGTACCTAGTCTTTATGTAGATTTTTAGGTAGTGGATGATTTACCTATGAAAAGAATTTGTCTATGAAGTTAACTATCTATCTAGGTATTTATTTAAATTCTTCTTCTTCATTTGAACCTCTTGCGTAGTAAGTAGGTACCTACCTGTAAGGAGAAATCGAATTCAAAGGCACAGCCTAGGTTTCTCAGCTATGTACCTACCTACATAGATTACCTTACCTACATTAGATCCCTATGTAGGTTAGGTAGT
Organism: Scrobipalpa atriplicella; assembly: GCA_029255725.1. Classification (NCBI taxonomy): domain Eukaryota; kingdom Metazoa; phylum Arthropoda; class Insecta; order Lepidoptera; family Gelechiidae; genus Scrobipalpa; species Scrobipalpa atriplicella. Next base: position 22,621 of record JARACY010004166.1, on the reverse strand, counting down.
CAATATTTTCACTTAACTACCTATCTTATCTACCTATATAAAAACACATTTCCCTGTCCTGTCCATATAGTTTATTTTTGATTAGGGACCGTGCATGAGTGATATTATCTACTTTTATTCTATCAGCCCTTACATAAGATAAATAAATCATAATTACCGTCATAGCTATTAAGCCACGTCGCCAGCTAGAACACAATCAACTTATCTAGCCACCCATTTCCTAGATAAAGAGGCACGTAAACAAACATGCATGAATGAGTGATGGATCTATGAAACTACCTACTCATTATCCTTACGAATGAAGAGCATAACAGTAGGAAATCAAATCACATAGCGAATAAGTACCATATGGTACGAGGAAAAATGGGATATAAAATCCTCAAGCAATAATTAAACTTGATGAATACCCCTCTGATTGTGGCGAATGAAGATCCAGAGTCTTTCTTAGTAGAAATTCTACAAGTTAAGACTGGGTTAGTTAATTATCATTGTCAAGCAGGTAGAACCTAACACCTGAAACGCTATAGGTAGTCCTGCCTGATAGGTACGTTGTTATTATTATTTTGTAATCTCGTAGATGGCCGTAATTAAGAAGCCCGATGGTGTAGGGAATAGGGCTGCGGCCTTCTGTGCAGGAGGTCGTGGTTCGAATCCCACCACGTACCAATGTGTTTTTCGGTTTTCGAATTTCATATGTACGTTTATTCGGCGCTTTTACGGTGAAGGAAAACATCGTGAGGAAACCCGCACACACCTACGAAGAAATTAAAAGGTTGTGTGTGACCTATCTGGGATTGGGTCTGGTTTCCCTTCTGGATTGCGGAGGTCAGATGGCAGTCGCTCCGTGTAAAAACCAGTAGGTACCCTCGTTCGATCCCTTAGATTAGGTAGCCGACCCCGTGAAATACGGGAAAAAGGCTAGGAAGAAGAAAAAGTAGGTGGACGTAATTCTGAAGTGATTTTGATAAGGACAGGAAGCTCTTTGATTTGCATCCAAACCTCACTAAGCTTAAATAAAACAAGAACCGGAAGGCCTGGGATAAATATACGACCCCTTCTTAACTAAGTAGGTAACAAGACGCGAAACATGATGCAGAAATAATATTCCATGTTGAGTGTTTGAACAACTTGTTTTGCAATAACAACCAACTTCTTTTGTTACAAAGGACGACCAACCGGAATCGGATTATAAAAATAAAAAGCACCCCACTGCACTTCTGAATATTAATGAAGTTAAGATGTTTCAAACATCAATTTAAAAACGCAACTCATTAAAAGTTACTTCAAAAAAGAAGAAGAGACAATTACATCGCATTTGTTACACTTACTTTAAAACTTATATTTAAAGAATTTCAACCACAAAAGTGACTCGTAATGTTATCAAGGCAACCTACATTACAATGAGTTGTCCAAAACAAACTATAATTAGAGAGGTCGATAACTACAAATTAATGTGTAACACTTTTATTTTATTGAAACATACAAAAACGAAATTGAGTATGAAAGGCGCAACTTATTGTTAAAATGTTAATGAATAATCATTTATGTCATTGAGTGAGATTGAGGTAATTCTCAGCGTCTTTACTAACAAGAAACCTAAAAATGATGGTGAAGAACTGAATATAAGTATGTAACTATGTACTTATAAAATAAAACTGCTGACTTGATGTTTATAGCACGAAACATTCCACATTTTCACGTTAGGTCAGAGTTGGTAAATATAAATTTTGGATATTATGATAACATCTATCGATCGATGGTATCAAATGTCTTGCAAAGTTGCATAACGGATATAGCGTGCTCCAGTTACATTACAAAGTGTTAATTGTTACACACATAGCTAATATTGAAGTATGTCCATAAAGATATCTGCTTGATCGTTAGTCGTGTGAATTAGAGCAAAAGTTTCTCAATGAATTCAAAAGTGTTTCTATGAAATTGTTCTCACAAGTTTCTTTATGATCAATCAGCAACATGTCAAAATCAGAGTAAAAACCAACAGCATTGTAACCAATACCAAATGAGTCATCTGTAAATGACTTAGCGCCATAAAATTCTAAGGAAGGAAACTTCCTGAGTTAATAATACGCAATTTAATTTATAGGACCTAAACAAGGATAATGTTTAAAGAAGACGTGAAGACGAGAAATACAGGTGTCTTCTTATTTTGCATATAATGAAATGGTCAAAAATATTAAGGAGCATTTAGTTTACTAATTGAAGAAGACATGTACAAAGTTACCTGGTTCCGGTGTTCATGTTTCGTTTGATGTATGGTCCCAGTAATGGCTTCGACCTTGCCTCTATTCAGACACATTCAGAATAAGCTGTATTCGATAACGTCTGTTTAACCAGGTGTCACTCAAGGCTCGTTCTTCACAACAAGGTTACCCGAATATTACAACAATGCGAATTATTTCACACGACCTGGTCTTCAAAGGTGTATGCTTAATTCGGCAGCACTACAGTGTTCGCAGTTGCATATGGCAAACATATTTTATGGTGTACCCTAGACACTTAATTTATTGTGGTTGTTGACTATTCAAAAGCAGTTTTATGTCAAAGCTACTATATAGATACCAATTCAATAGCGACGTAGCTATTTTATAATTCTTTTGGAATGTAAGCAAGCACACGACGCAGATTCTTCGGTGGCTGCACAGTTTACTTTTCATTTCTAAATACGATTATCTTCCTATCATGCAGACAGACGTATAAATTAAATAAGCCAGTTTCTCTTTTAAAATTTTCTATAGTCTATTCAGGTTTTTTACTATTCAACGGTGAACGTCATAACAGTTTGTTTATGGCTACAAAGTGTATTGTCTCCAAGAACAATTCCTTGTAATTATGGCTCCGGCAAGCCATGGTTTGCAGTTGGCAGGCTCTGCCCGAGGCAAAAAGCTACGTGACGCCATTGAGTGCCCTTCCTTTCATAAGGTGCATTTTTATCAAATATCATGGCTAATAATGCCTTTAAGTAGCCTGACTTCCGTTTATTCTGTTTGTCTGGCTGGATTGATGACTTGTTGTTCTTTAAGTATCGCCAAGTTTTTTCTAGCATGGTTCTTAGAAACATTTTAAAACTAAAATTGTTTAGGCTGATGCACATATAACAAACTCGGGGACGTATAATACGTCTTACGTATTGTTCTATTTCTTTAGGTAGGTAACATGCGTAGGTAGTTCTCAATCACCACCATGCAGGTTTTTCGCCACATACTTACGTCACAAAAAACAATTGGCTACTTTCCAACTAGTCAAATCAGCAATTTTTTATGAAATGTCAAAAACGCTTTTTTGTATGAAAATTGTGAGTTATGACGTCACATTTTAGTAAATATTGACTAGTCAAATCAATAACTTATATACTTTTAACTCGATTGTTAAAATCGAAATGTGCATTTTTTTTATGATGAATGAAATCCACAATATTTTTAGCCATCAGTTTTAAGTATAAACGGTTTGAATTTTTTAAGCTACCCAGTCAAGTACCCAATTATGGTTCTTAGACGTAAAGTGTTATACAAATGGGATATTTCCTCATACGTAACACCAAAAAGTGTGTTTAATGTTTTGGTTTTCCCTTTAGTCTTTACGTTCTCAATAATACAGTACACGCAATGTAGTTCATTCATAGTTCACTACACATAATTACCGTGTCGGTGGTAAACAGGAGATGAAAGTTTCCTAACAAATAATCATTTAAAAAAAATGAACGATATAATAGTTTGTGCCTGTGCTTTCATCTTAGACGGGTAAGATTTGACTGTTTTGTTTATCACGATAAATAATTGCTTGTGTGTATATCACAAAAACGAGAATAATGTGTGTGCATTAGACATGAACAGTTCCGTCTTCTAATCCATTCAAAGCTGCCTGTAAATTCTCACGAGTCACGTTTTGCGAACCCGAGACTTGTTAATAATAAAATCAACATCTACATTTAGGATCTCTAAATCTTCACTGATATTGTTATTGTATTCAATAACAACAACAATCATAATCATCATGTTTGGTTGCATTGCGGTTACGTCGATACTACTACTCATAACATACGTGCATATAATCACAACTTTTACCCCAGAGAGGCAAGCATAGAGAATATATCCTTTCAATTATCAATATTTTCATACCCGCTCGTCGGTTTAGGGTACCTACTCTTGACCTGTCTACTAGGTACTCGATAGTTTGAAATTGCTGTCAGTGGGCACATATTCAGCAAATGGCTCCGTAAGTACCTACTTACAAGTACCTTCATGTGGCGTTGCTCCGTGCATTGCAAAACCGTCTGGTTCCGGTCCTGAGTCCCACAGCTGAGAGAAAGTCTCCGTGCAACCTTGCCATGGTTTTTTTTAGACCCTTATAGATTTGCTTGACTTCGGTTTGATTTTGTTTGTATTCCATTAATTCCAATCATTAATTTGGCTGAAACTAATGTTGATATAGGTATATATGGATTTTGTTGGTCCTTTCTTTTCGACTTTTATTACAAAATCTTTGTGTAATGGTAATGGACATCTTTAAATTATTGAATCAAGTTCTTAGTTCAAGCGTTGTTGTAATGCGATAAAACAATTTATCTTAAAGGTAATAGAGTAATTCAACTGATAAAGTTATTAACATCACGACATTATGGTCTCGCGACATGAGCTTGACCTTTCTAGGTCGAGTTGTTGTTTACTGGTCGTTTACCTCAATTTAAACTAACAAGGTTTTATAGTCACCCAAGGGAGATTATTTTTAATCAAGAAAAGCTGGTTCCTGTGTCCATTTACAATCCGATGTATTTCGGTTGGAAAGTTGACCATAAATTCTCATTGACTAAAAATAGCTGATCAAAAAACCGGACATTCACTTGTTTCGCACAATGATCTTAGTTCGATTACTCACTTACAATCATTTTGAAATACCTTTCCCTTGGTTCTTTTTCCTACCTACTAAGACAAAAATTTTAGTGTTCAAATGCCAATCATCAACTATGTGTGCAGCTTAGTTGATTCGGTCTAAGGGGGACATACCCTTACCTTTCTGGAAATCCCTTTGGGACCAATTAGCTGCAATCACTTGATCTTTACCTTTGAACAATGCACACACGCCCCCATATTACGTCGTTGCATAAATTATATCGTATGCTATTTATAGTTATTCAAAACAAAGTAATAAAATGTGTGTCTAGATTCCAATATGGAAGTTGGCGACCTCAGTAGGCCGCTGCGAGCACGGCCGGTCATTCACCTCGCCCAGACCCCAGCTAGTTGCGAACCATGCTCTACTACTTTTCAATCAAGATTATTAGAACTAAATAAGCGATAAATCTTTATGCCATATATATTTATAGTACATATCAGTAGCTTTCATTGCAGTGACTGACCAATCCTATCATAAGAAGCAAATTTATCGTCTTTTCAGATGTTTTCGCGTCTCTATTTCTAGTTCCTTGAATTTGAATTCCTTACAAGCTTAGCGAGCGTGTAATGCATAGAGCACGTTGAGTATAGGCACAGTATAGGATTGGAGTTAAAAGCTTACTGCTTTTAACCGCCTGCCTGTATGAATCATATTCGGCGCCTCACAAGAAAGCTTTGACTATTTTCGCTTCGGACCGAATGGCATGACTTTGCATTAAAAGTGAAACAAATTACACTTTCATCTATTCGTGTACTTTTGTTGATGCGAAATTAAGTCTGCAAATCTCGTTTCATACACGAACATGCGAGTGGTTTTCATTTTTTCTTGTTCCCAGCGTCTATGCCTTATACGGCTGAGGCGTCGTCTATATTTAGTTAACCTTCTGCATTCTTTAATTGGGAGGCGACTCGGTCGTATTTCATGGGATCATTCGACCATCTTCACGGTCGGGGATTGTCACATCACAGACGATCTTGGATTAAGTTTTTTTACTTGCCGTCTACCAATTTCGGCAGCGGAAGTGAGCCTATTGAGTTTTGATTGGGCTGTCAGTCGTTTTCGTTTGGTTCGGTTTTTGCTCAAGTTTTTTTGTTGTTTGTCTTTTGCAATCTTTTTCTCTGCTAAAAGATATTTCTTCACAACAAAGCTAAATACATAAATTTAAAAAGTCGTTTAGGTACCTACTAGCTACCCAAAACGTGTGGTCAGAAAATCATCAATATAAATATTTCGCAGATACTTATACAAAACTTTACCTACGATATAATGATATGATACGCTCATGCAAGGCTCATGCCCTTAATCAGTTAATAGTAGGTGATATTTTTACAATCGTTCGTCCTTGCCATTCAAAAAATTAAACAAACCTAATCATATCTTACTTCATTTGCGATATGGATTATCATTTCATTATCTATCGCACTTAAATTGCGGTATATTTTGTTTGTTGCCTTCATTTGTTTTATTACATAAACGGATAAAAAAAAAGTAATTCCGTCAAACGATGAGTCGCTAATTACGAACTGTAGCTTACTTTACTTACGAGTAACATGGTTTTAATGATTGTACTTATTAATTTATACACATTCCAGTTCACTTTAGTCACTTAAAGTCATTTCATTAGCTTACGTAATACCATTTCCTGTTTCTATTTTGTCACTTTTTCAACTTACTTATCCATTCTGTCAACGTCCTTTAACGACATTAAGTTGAACATTTTACTCCTTTCACCTTTCACGCTCGTCGCCTATAGGCTTCAAGCTTGAAAAGGTGCGGCTTTCAGTAAAAACAAAAGAACAACAAAGCGTTAAAACATTCCCTGCATCAAATTAACAGGACGATCTAAAACTACAGGCGGAGGTAGGTGTGGCCCCCTGTCTATTTGCATGGGTATGGCCATGGGCAGGGCTGCTATTTTTGAAATCATTAGGCTATGCATTTGCATTAATGTCTATGTCTACCTAGCCTACACCATGTTTTTGTGTGTTATGTTTTGGTGTTCAAATGTTGATTATGGAACTTTTGTTAAATTTGTTAAAGTAGTGGCAAATTTTTTAAAATTGTTCATTATCTGATACCTAAACAAGTATTTTAATGATTCAGACTGAAAATTTAAACGAAACCACAACAACAAGCAAAACCTGGATTTTATCCTATACCTCTAAATATATAACAATGATTGCCTTCTTATCTCCAACAAACCATTGAAAAGGCTATAACAATAAATTCGAGGCTATCCTAAATGGTAATCTTCTCAACGTGCATGCATAGTAGATGCAAATCTGGGGAAGCCCGCATGTCAGCCCTAGACGGTATATCCAAAAATGTAGATTTGGCTTCTGTTCTAGTCCATTGCTAGCTTTACTAGCGAGTCTTGCTTGCAGGAGTTTTATAATGAGTGATGGATGCGACTGTCTGCGATGATTGAAGTGTCGATTGCGCTTTAGGATATGGCATGGTGAGTATTGGGGTGTTCGGGGCATGTCCGCAACTCACTGCGGGGGCTTATGGGCTAAATTGACGAACGTTGCAAGGGTAATTGTATTTTAAATGCATATACGCTACTGCCGGGGCGCGACAGTTATTGAGTTAAATTTCGACGTTATTTCATTTCTGATAGTAGATTTACTGACTAGGTTTGGTGTTTTCTGTTGAAGTATTTACGATTATAGACAGAAATAAACAAGCAGATATTTTTTTACAGTAAATAAAAGTAGCCCAAGGTGACTACCCTGTGTGACTCTGACTGACTATAACAAATATCTATTGTTTGGTTTCCCTATTCCCTTAATCTTGTTTCTTCATATCACATCACATAGTGTTAGTTCATCTTTCTTCATACATCGTTTCGTAGACAATGAATGAATAATGTATTAGTAGTTACAAGTAAGCCTCTGATGTATGCGAGTCTGTCTCGTCATCCAATTATGTTCTATTTGTGATTAAATACTAAGGCCCGTATTTATAAAGCGATCTCAAGATTGAGAGCAATATTGAGTGCAGATTTGACAGGTAATTTTGTACTGGAATGACATTTCTAATACGAACTCAAACTCGCTGTCACTCTTGAGAGCTGATTATAAATACGGGCCCAAGACTTCTGAATATCTTGTCTTGTACCTGCACGTTTATTTATGTGTTATGTACACGTGCAATCATACCTATTTAAACATACATAGTTTGTCCTAGACAAAGTAAAGAAGATAACATATTACGCACAAAATTGGATTTTAACCGGTACCTACACAGAAGAGTAAATGGAGCTAGCGCTCCCCGATAGAAGGGCGATGTGAGCTTTTGACGCGTGCCACTGTTAGGTACTCAGTACCTATATCCGTCAAGCGCTTGGAATCTTACGTCAGTCTTGCCCAATTTCTTCTCAATGCGCCGCTTAGTAATATTTTTCGAAAAAAATCCACATTGTACAATAATTACTTGTCTGAAAAATTATAAAACAAGTACCTTGAAAAAAGACAGAATTTTCTACCATCGGATAGTCACAAACACTACTTTTTTCAAGAAATTGTTGGTTTAAACGCAAAATGATTTTGATATATCACTAGTGTTGTTCAATGATCAATCAATTGAATTTATCGATATCGATGTTCGTTTAGCGGGAAGTCTTACATTCATTTAGCGGTAGGTGTACTAATAAGTGTACTACTAATTTCTAAAAAAACAACGATCGATATGTATAAGACTTTGGCCTGGACTAAGAAAAAACAATACGCGAAGTGCCATATTGACGGATACCAACCCAATAATACCAACTTAACAACAAAATAAGGAAATAATGATTCAAAAACACGGAAAAAATGGAATTTCATACAACATTATTTCCTTATTTTGTTGTTAATTTGGTATTTAGTTTTTTTTATAGATTTCCATGTGGTCCTTTGTATGGACCATCCACTAGGGCCAAGTACTAGGCTGTACCGTCACTCACCTTTGCCTTAACAAAAGCGGCAAAACAAAATAAAAATAACTGGTGGGAAATTGCGAAAAACAATGCCATCAAACTGAAGTTTTATTTCAATGTTCTTCTTTTTATGCAGCCATTATGTGTCCCACTATAATGCTCTTAGATTAGTTAATACGAGTATATTACTTACTGCTACAGTATTATCGAATCGGCCTCTAGTGTCAGTAGTTCGGTTGCAATTGCAAGTCCGGTTGTCCGAACTAGTGAAACTTTTTAGTGTAAAAATTGCTGATCAAATTTTAAGAGTTGAACGTACCCATGAAACTGAACAACTTTCCTAAGTGCATCTACACCTTTTCGTCTCTTTCGCTCACTCGCGGGCTGGGATTTTTGCACTCTTTCACTCCTGACACAAAATAATTATAGTAGGTACACTTATATAAGGTCTTTTTAAATTAAGTACAAATATTTTAAGGGAGGATTTCTGTCATCAACCTGAACAACTTTCCCCAAGGAACATAGGTCGAAATATGAAAAAAAAAATGGCCCTCCCATACAAATTGACTCCGGCCGCTGACACCACCAAAATAAATAGGAACTTGTCTTTACTATTATAACTGTCAGCTGCGTGCCACTCATCATCATATGTTGTTATCAGTCTAATACTTTAACACTATCTATACAGAAATAAAATTATCATCTTAAATAATTTTAAACACCCAAAAAACATAGCTCTAATCAAATCCTTGTTTACTTTTGTGTTCGTAAAACGAACGACTTTTATCGATAACTTATAGAATTTTACCACATCCCTGGTCTGGGTTGCCAATCAAATTTGTAAATTGATAAGGGTAAGCTCGCACTGCGATATTTTAACGCGCGAAAAAAATCGCCAAAATATGTGATGTATAGAGTTGTATGAAGGTGCACGCACTTACGGAAAATATATTTGCGCGAGATTCCAAATACAATTTACAATGTAAGTTATACATGAAAAATTGGTGAGAGTGAAATTTTACGAGAAAAAAATGACAAATGTCAAAAGTCAAAAATGTCAAATGTCAAACGTAAAAATGTCAAATGTCAAAAAAATTTCAATGTCAAATGTCAAAAAATTACAAAAGTCAAAACTGTCAAATGTCTAAGAGTAAACACGCAAGGCGTTTTTGCCCGCGGGAAAAAAGCCGCTGGCGCGGAAATATTCGCGCATTTGTATTTGGAATCTCGCGCGATTTTTTACCGAAGTGCGTGCACCTTCATACAACATCATTTTGCAAATAAAAATCGCAGTGCGTGCTTACCCTTATTTTTATTGGGCAAAATGATGAGCTTCATTCAAACAAAAGTTAGCCCGAAAATTGTGCAAAATATGTTCTTGTTGGCAACATTATTATTGATTATTATTCTATCTTTGTCTATCGCTAGAGAATACGTGGAATAGATATATTATTCAACTATTTGTGGGCAACCAATAGCATCGAGCGTTTTTGTGTAGTGAAAATACAACGTATTTCTTTGAATGTGTGCGACTGGCGACAGCGGTTTTCACAGTTTGTCATACAAAATCAGAATGACAGCCTATCTATTAGGGAGCGGCAGCGACTTTCTCTAATCAGTGGGTACCTACTTACCTATCGTATCGTAGGTAATATCTGTCGTTAATCCCATCAAAATTCTGTTTCTTCAAGAAAATTCATATAAAAAATATTTCAAAATAAGTAGGTACAGTTCAAAGTATAATGATTTGAATGAAATACGAATTCATGTAAAATTGCCAGTAGACCATAGCACAACCTAATTCGACCACCGAACTCATTTCAATCACGTCTCCAGCCAAAACAACCGTTACAAACGAACTATGCAAACTAATTCGATCAGTGAATAACGAAACGAACATGAAATAATAATAAGCCGCCAAGATGATGAAGTTCAAATCATTGTTCCGTAGAGGGCCAAGTCAGGGAAAGCAGGAGTCCACCCTAAAAGGAGCACCTTCAGTGTCCAGCCTCGACTCCAAACACCACAAAGTCGCCCCCGCAAGAGACAAGAGTCTAAAAATCTTCGGCTCGAAAGAGAAGCTACATAAAGCACACAAGAAGAAAGACTTGGGGAACAACAATGCAGTTTTAGAAGACCCAGAGCTGAGGGAAGGGGAGTTTGAAGATGCTCGGCAGGACTTTGGGAGCGCCGAGGAGTTGGGGTCGGTAGACGAGCGAGGGTCGCAGGAGTATGTGAGTCTCCCGGTCACGTTGAACACGGAACACATGCCAGGCTTCCAGGAGGTCGATCTCAGGCCCAGAATACCATCTGAGGTGAGTGAACTCAAAATGTCTCCAAGTAAAACAGGTCGCGCAGGTCTTTAATTTCTTCATTAATATTCGGACCATTTCGTTAAGATAAAGGCAAGGTCATTGTCGCCATTTCTTTGATAGTTTGATTTCCATAAATATATCAGTAGCCATCCTAATCGGGATAGGTACACTAGTTTGGATTCGAAGAAATTCATCATCAGTATCTTTCCAACTTTCACTTATCATTAATCTACCTGACACCTGATGAAGGTGAAAATTTTCTATTCTTAACCTGATTACGATCTAATTTCGTTTGGCAGGCATCCTTAGCCTCAGGGATCCGAGAGGTGGATTCACTGCGCCGAGAGCTGGAAGCGGCCGTGATGGAGCGAGCTCAGCTGCAGTCGAAGGTTGAGGAGCTGCTTGATAAGGCGGCTGAGGCTGATCGGATGCGGGCTGAATTGGATCGGTTAAAGGTAAACATCTAAGCAAACCAGACGATAAATTATATGATGTCGTTTTGACAGGTAGTACAATACCTACAATGTACAGAAAACACTCCTTCTTGTTCCATGGATTTCTACTTAACTCTGCTTTCGGATGATATGAGATAAAATTCTGAATCGAGGGGTCTGTGGAATTACTGATATCGGTATTATCTGTTTGACAGTCGCTTCAAGTGGAACAGGAGTCAGCGCTGGAGCGTCTGGCGGATGAGAACGGAGCCCTGCGCGCGCGTCTGCGTGGCGTCGCGCACTCACCGCTCTCCGACAGCGAGAAGCGACAGCTGCTGCTCGCGCCGGCGCCCGCGCCGCGACGCATGCACTCCTCCGCGCCCGCGTCCATCGCACTCGCGCACAATGTGAGTACCGCTGGAGCAAGCGGGACGGCTGCGGGGCCTCGCGCACTCACCGCTCTCCGACAGCGACGGATACAAACCCTGATCTGTCCTTGATAATGGACTTCCTTAAAGCTTTTGGGTTTACCCCTACATCACCTCACCTCCTTTCCCGTGTTGCACTTTCACGGGGTCGGCTACCTAATCTAGGGGATTGAACGAGGATACTGGTCTAACTGGTTTTTGCACAGAGCGACTGCTATCTGACCTCCACAACCCAGAAGGGAAACCAGACCCAATCCTTCTACTTACCTTCTACTTCGTTATCGGAACGAATAAGCACGAATATTGTGATATTTCCAGGGCGAGGGTGACAGTGGGGAAGCCAGCACGCCAGAATGGGACAAGCACTCGTCGTCATCTCTCAGCGAAGTGTCCGTCGCGTGTCTGCAGGACCGCATACTGCAGATGGAGGAACACCATTATAGGTGAGGGCATTCGTAAAGCGTGCGTATTAGCACATATCCATATTATTAGATTCGTATTCAAATCGTATTAGAAAAAAAAAACAAAAAAAACAAATATGGATGGGTGGGTTCACAAGCTGTCATGCATAATAGATTCGTATCCAATTCGGATACGAATCTAATATGGATGAGTGCACAAACGCCGACCTTGTACTGGGGTCTACTTTCCGTGTTCATATACTCCACTTTGCCCGGTCTTCGACATCCGCCGGTGTAAGATCGTTCTCTTTCACGAGACACCAATTACTAGTGGGGGAAGTGCATTACTCAACGTTAATTTAATTAATTACGTATTAAAAAAACCTTCATGTCTAAAAATATCATACACATTTAACATAGTATTCCTAAACATCTGTTCAACATGTGTTCATTTTTCGTTTATGTCTGTCAATCAGTGGATTTTGTTGGAAGATCAGTCAAGAGAATAGTTATAATCAAAATCTCCAGATAGAAGACGATTTGTGTTTTCTGTTCCGATTTTCTTGACATGCAATCGAAGTTCATTGACATATTTCCAATGCAAATATTCATGATCCATTCATAGTCGAATGCATCCATAAACCACTAGTTTCCACACCGATTTCCACACCGTTCTTTTTACGCAAAGTCCATTGTAATTACATACAGTTTTCATTTTCAGTACGAGCGAGGAGTTACAAGCGACACTCGCGGAGTTGGCTGATCTTCAGAGTCAGTTGGCTGATGCTCACGCTGATAATGAGAGGCTGGCTGATGAGAAGCAGGTTCTACTGGAGTCCTTGTGTCGGCAGACTGAGAAGCTTGAAGACAGCCGGACTAAGGTGAGCTACGACGGATTTTCTTTGACAGTTCCTCATGTGTTTGAGTGACCAAACAACAGTGAGAGTTTAGACAATCTGCCAACTCATTAGCAAGCTTCTCCTATCATAATTGGAATAAGGACGCGAAATTTTATATCCCGAGAAAAGTTCTTTTTAGCTGTAATCAACTGTAAAATTCACAATTGGTTGAATACACGAAAAATGGCGATGTCTTAGATCCATAGGTTACTGTATGAATTTCTATAAAGTTCTATATCTTGGTTTTTAGGTGGACACGCTACAAGAGCTGCTCCTCCGCGAGGGTTTGGAACCGGAGACGCTTATGTCTGGCGATGCTGACCAACAACTATTCGCAGTATTAAAGGTATTTTGAGTTTTGAGTAACACTAACATTATAGCCATAGCTATTTTTTTGAGTTTTTCGAAGGAGTTGGAAGGATAATGTTTTCTATTTCTACTTTCAGCTATCACAAGAAGAGCGGCGCCACATGCTGACGAAACAGGAACAACTGGAAGCGACGCTCAACGAGACCAAGACAGCGCTAGACGAAAAAACCAAAGAAACTGAAACATTAGCCGATAAAGTTAGGTAAGACTGCCGTATTTTGTAGCCCTTAGTCAGCGTCAAAATGTCCATGTTTCGGCACTATTATCAGCACACATTGGAAGACACAAAAATTTGGTTTAATATCAATATTATTGTATTTTATATTTTATAACGTTTCAGGGCCTTGGAAGGCACGTTAGAGCGAACAGAAGCTGAGAAAATGCACTGGGAAACGGAAGCGGGAGCGGCACGGGAACTTGCGGCCGCCAGACAACATCAGCTCAGCACCATGAGCGATCTACTCGACGCTGCTAAAGCCAAGGTCAGTAGCTAACTAAACAAACTGGTTCACAAAAGAGAGTACATAAATTTAATATTGTGTTGACAAGGTCAAGCCAGTGTAAGCTATGTGTTGACAAGGGTAAACCAGTGTAAGCTATGTGTTGACAAGGTCAAGCCAGTGTAAGCTATGTGTTGACAAGGGTAAACCAGTGTAAGCTATGTGTTGACAAGGGTAAACCAGTGTAAGCTATGTGTTGACAAGGGTAAACCAGTGTAAGCTATGTGTTGACAAGGTCAAACCAGTGCAAGCTATGTGTTGACAAGGGTAAACCAGTGTAAGCTATGTGTTGACAAGGGTAAACCAGTGTAAGCTATGTGTTGACAAGGTCAAAGCAGTGTAAACTATGTGTAGACAAGGTCAAACCTGTGTAATCTATGTGTTGACAAGGTCAAACCAGTGCAAGCTATGTGTTGACAAGGTCAAACTAGTGTAAGCTATGTGTTAACAAGGTCAAACCAGTGTAAGCTATGTGTTGACAAGGTCAAACCAGTGTAAGCTATGTGTTGACAAGGTCAAACCAGTGTAAGCTATGTGTTGACAAGGTCAAACCAGTGTAAGCGTCGTGTTGACAAGATCAACCCCGCCAATCTATACGAATACGATAACAACATCTTACAATTTATAATGTCTGAATATTTGATTTTTAATAAAGGCTTATTTCCCCTGCCAGCAGCTAGCAGAACGCGCGGGCGCCGAGGCGTCCACAGCGGCCGAGGCCGAGGAAGCAGCCGCCGCAGCCAGGAGGGACGCTGATGCTGCCCAGGCCAGGGCACACGCCTTGGCCGAGAGACTGGCGCATGCACAGAGACAGCTCGACAGGGCGCATTCTGACGCCAGGAAGCTGCACGACGACGCGCTGGTAAGATATTATCAGAATATTAAAAAAATACTCTGAGACCAGGGTTCATCGGATCATCATCCCTCTTGATATAATAATAAATCCAGTATGTACTAAATTTACAGGTCGGGAGATGATTGTTTTATTGTTCCTCAGGGCGCTTGTGCACTTATCCGTATCCAGTCCGTTTTCGTACCTAATCCGATTTGACCATCCTAGAAATTGTATGATGGCTTGAAATATCCATATACGTTTCGTTTAAATATGTATTGGATCGGATTGGAAACAGCTAAGTGCACAAACACCCTCAGAATAACTTTAACTTTGAGCTGATTTTGATTATGTTGTTGTCAGGTGTCACGCAACACGGCCAAGTCGACGATCTCCGAGTTAGAGTTCCAACTGGAACAAGCTCGCCAGGAGAAATCCGCGCTACAGGCTGAACTAAAAGCGGCACAGGACAACTTGCAGGAGCTGCAGATACAGGTACCAGTAGAGTTCCAGATGATAAAGGTTGAACATCCCCCAGCCCCTTGGCCCAGCCCTCGATGTGATAGTCCTTTATTTTTATTTAACTTCTAATAGATTATGGTCCTGTCTAAACTGTGTGACTAAAAATAAAGACAGCAAAGATTACTGTAGCGCGATGATTCAACGCTTGCAATACGAGAGACATTAGCTGGTCTTTGAAACCTGTTAAAACATTTCACATGCTTTTATATAGCCCCATAACGTAGTAGTATTAACCTGGGTCATTTTCTTTAAACATCGTCATAATAATCTTTTTTTAAAGTTTAAAGCTTTTATTTAACTTGCACTGTATCTAACTAACTAACTAACTAACTAACTAACTATGTGTGTTCGGGTGGAATCTTGCAACTCAATTTTGAAGCAGTTATCTTCAACCGATTGAGCTGAAATTTTGCACTCTTATGTTAATCCGGTGACAATGCAATATTATGATATCATCGAGCTGATCTCTTGATGGAGTTGACAGATATCCACTGGGTCTCCCTCATGGAAAGTGATAAGATATCTCAATTTAAGCTCATTATATTTGTTGTCTTGAGCAGTTTCTATTACATATGATGACCAAGGTCAAATGATGAAGCCGACAGGTAGCCGTCGGAACTGCCTCGTCGGAAGTGCTAAGATAGCCGAATTCGAGCTCATTATATTTGTTGTCTTGAGCAGTTTCTATTACACATGATGACGAGGGTCTAATGACGAAGCCGACAGGAAGCCGTCGGAACTGCCTCGTCGTAAGTGCTAAGATACCCGAGTTTGGACTCATTGTATTTATTGTCTTAAGCTGTTTATATTACACATGATGACGAGGGTCTAATGACGAAGCCGACAGGAAGCCGTCGGAATTGCCTCGTCGGAAGTGCTAAGATACCCGAGTTCGGGCTCATTGTATTTTTTGTCTTAAGCAGTTTCTATTACACATGATGACGAGGGTCTAATGACGAAGCCGACAGGAAGCCGTCGGAACTGCATCGTCGGAAGTGCTAAGATACCCGAGTTTGGGCTCATTGTATTTGTTGTCTTAAGCAGTTTTTATTACACATGATGACGAGGGTCTAATGACGAAGCCGACAGGAAGCCGTCGGAACTGCCTCGTCGGAAGTGCTAAGATACCCGAGTTCGGGCTCATTGTATTTGTTGTCTTGAGCAGTTTCTATTGCACATGATGACAAGGGTCTAATGAAGAAGCCGACTGATAGCCATCGGTACTACCTCGTCGAAAGTGCTGAGATAGTCGAGTGTGAGCTCATTATATTTGTTGTCTTGAGCAGTTTCTATTATACATTATGACGAGCTTGCCCCCTCACAGTTTTTTTTTTTTTTAAAAACAGTTCGCCAAACGACTTCAAAGTCGTTGCCGCTATGGTTCATCTCGTTTGGGGTGGTGAAAGGGGTTTAAACACACAGAAGGAGAAAAGTTAAAACGTGTTTCGAAAGTAGTCAACGTAGCGAGACTGCTTGGGGCTTGCCCCCCTCACAGGAAAATAAATATTTAGAACAATTTTTGAAGTCGTTACCGCTATGGCGCATCTCGACTCGACTCCCACAGTCCCCAAGTCGGCTTGCCTCTAGCTTGCCCCACATAGAAACAGAAAAGTTTGGACGTATTTTTAAAGTAGTCAACGTAGCGTAATTGGGGGGTTGAGCCCCCCTCACAGAAAAAGAACAGTTTAAACTGTTTTAAACAATTAATTCACATGTGTTTTTGAAGTAGGTAGTTGCTGTGTGACTAAAATGTAAAAAATAAATTATGAGTAAAAAAACTTTTTAAAACAAGCTTTTATTTTTTTAAATGCGCTAAAAAGAATAAAATAAAATTTTCCTTTAAAACTTTTACTATCAATTTACAACGTCATTACATAATTTTTATAATATAAAAGCTTGTCGCGAGATTGCTTAAAGCTTGTGTAGATAAACAAACAAATCACATACTTAATCTCATAACCTGTGTTAAATCTCTCACAATTTTTTCTAGGTGCAAGTGGCATCGGAAGAGAAGCTAGCGTTGATGACGCGCGCGGGGGAGGCGTTGGCGCACGCTGCTGATTTGGATAGGCAACTACAGGACGCTAGGACTAAGAACACGCAGCTACAACGAGAGAGGGAAAGAGACGTAAGTACCTCGCTTTCTTAACTTGTTTTATTCGTCTGAAATTGAATTTCAACTGCTGACTTCTGTCTAATTTGGATGCAGTTGTACGTTTGTTACTTAATCTTTTAATCGTTTTTTACTTAACTGTGAGTAAAAAAAAATATTTATACCCATAAATAATAAACTGAATAACTTTCCCCAAGAAACTTACCGGTCGAAATATGAGAAAATATTTTGCGAACTCCCTAACATTTTTTTTTTCATATTTCGACCTAAGTTTCTTGGGGAAGGTTGTATAGTTTCATGGGTAGGTTCATACCCTAAAATTTGGCCAGTTATTTTTTTACTCCCGGTATACGTGTAGACGGTCAACAAAATTTACCAACATGCTTGTATTAATTATGACTATAAAAAAATATTTTCTTCTATATCAGCAATTTGGCTCTAAAAAGGCATTAACGCTTTACCAGGAAGCGGAATGGAAGCAGTTCCAAAGCGACCTTCTGATGACAGTCCGAGTAGCCAACGACTTCAAGACGGAGGCCCAGCGGGAGCTGGAGCGCCTGGTCTCCGAGAACAAGGCGTCCAGGGACAGGATCCGCGCGCTCGAGGACCAGGTCATGCAGCTCAAAGGTAGGTGGCATGTGCACGATGCATGTAGTCGAGTGCTGTGTATGTAGATGATTTTATGATTGGATGTGATGCCTAAAAATAAAAGAGTTTTCTCCGATATGTTTGGTATGTAGATTTAGGAAGAGTGATGAGCATTTTGGATGTTTTAAATTGTAATAAATGACAACGTAATTTTATCTTTATTTTATGTAAACATATGAATGATTTTGTCGTTTAGTACAACTAATTATAGGTATAGGTAATAAGGATTGCATGTGTAGAGGTATGATTCAAGGAAGATAATCTGTAAACATGTAAATATTTCAAATTCAAGCTATGTTTCAGTCTCTTGCTGAAGTAACTGGCATGACCATGCACTAATTTTGTGTATAAAGAGCCTCCATAACATTTAATTACATAATTCGATTGAAAAGAGACAAAATAACAATAACAAAATAAATCTAATATAAAGTCTAACTAGCAATTAATATGGAGTCTCTAACGCTTGCAATGAATGTAGTTGTACTTCATAAGACTAACTTGAAATCTATAAACAATTGTATATCTGTAAATTCAATAATTGTCTAATTTCATATTTGTACCAACACAGGTATTAGCAAATCAGGATCTACGGATAGCGTTGATAAAAACGCAGACGATGAGAAGCAATCTAACGATACTGATAGTATATTCGACTCCCAAACAGATTTAACAGCCAAAGATATCTTCAAGAATATAAGAACTAGATATCTATCTAGGGTTCATAGCGTTACAGATCCACCCGTCAAAGATTCGGTAATCGATCAAGCATTCTACAGACAAAATAGTGCGCCTAAACCAAAGAATGACTTTAATGACGCTGATTTCAAATTTGAAATCAGAAATGTAACAATAGATGAGACCAATGACGATGTAAGTCAAATTTCATCTTCAGATAACTTAGAAGATTTTAAAAGTAGAATCCTTGCTGAGGCTGTACTGCCGCCATTTGAATCCAAAGAACTTTTGAGACAAGACTCTGTTGATGTAAAAGAAGATATGACCAGACAAGAGGCAGTAGATTTGTACAGTTCCACTGAAAATTATAAAGATAACGATTCTTTGGATATAATACCAACTAGGGACACTGATGTACAAAATCAAAAGCCAGCTAATTTAAAACTGAATGATCCTCCCAAACCAATTGCCAAATCTGAATCACACGATCAAACAAAATCTAGCGACAAAACTATATTTAGCATCAACATCTTGTTTTGCATTTGAAAAGTCTTCATTTTGTTGCTTTGGAATGTTATTTTCAACTGGAATGTCCTTTACAATTTTGATTTCGTCGACAATTTTAGGGATAGAGTCTATATTTATAACTGGAATTACAGCCTCTACAGGAGTAACGTTTTCACAATTTACAGTTTTGTCACAAATTTCTATTGCCGGTTTCTGCTCAGTACTTTCTAACGTTTTAACATTTTCAATTGGTTCATCTTTTGTTACCTCATCTATTGGTTTTTTATGTATCAAAGCTTTCTCCTCTTCAAGAATGGGTGTAGGAGGTGTTGGTAGATAGGTAGACACAATACTTGGTTTGAAAATATCACTAGCTTTCACTTCGTTCGACTCGCTTTTAGAACGAATTCTTGATTTGAATAGTTTTGGAGGGGTTGATGATGATGATCTTCTACTAAATTATACTTTCTGTATCAGATGATTCAGAACTTTTATCACTCTTTCGACTTTTGGGCGATTCTGGATCTTTGAAAAGCTTTATAACTGGTGAAGATGACCTTCTTCCTCTGTTATGACCCATAATCCTGCTCAATGCGGATATGAAACTAGTTTTAAGATCTTCGCTAGCTTTCTTGAATTCTTGCTCTACTTGATCCACTGATGGTTTAAATTCTTGTTTTACTTGATCCACTGATGGTTTATCTTTCACTGGTTCAACGATAAGATCAGGACTGGGAGTTTTTCTTATATGGCCAGGATATGGCACTGGCAGAATAGACTCTGCTCTGACAACTTTTAAACGGTTAGCCTCCTTTTCAATATTTCCTTTAATTCTTATAAAGTTATTAATAAGTACTTCTGAGCGTATTTTGGAATCTTTCTCAGTGTTTATTTTTATAAGATCACTGTTTTTGTTTTTCTTATCAGTAGGAGATACAAAAACGTTATCAGAACCGACAGTGAGTAAAGACATTTGGCTAATATTACTATCATAGTTTAAAAATTCGATACTCGTAGCCTCTTTTAAAGCATCTTTAAATTCACAAGTTTTGTGTAAATTATCCAAACTATACGACTTAGGTTTACCTTTGTACATTTCAGAGAGACTTCTGCTAAATATAGTTTTGTCGCTAGATTTTGTTTGATCGTGTGATTCAGATTTGGCAATTGGTTTGGGAGGATCATTCAGTTTTAAATTAGCTGGCTTTTGATTTTGTACATCAGTGTCCCTAGTTGGTATTATATCCAAAGAATCGTTATCTTTATAATTTTCAGTGGAACTGTACAAATCTACTGCCTCTTGTCTGGTCATATCTTCTTTTACATCAACAGAGTCTTGTCTCAAAAGTTCTTTGGATTCAAATGGCGGCAGTACAGCCTCAGCAAGGATTCTACTTTTAAAATCTTCTAAGTTATCTGAAGATGAAATTTGACTTACATCGTCATTGGTCTCATCTATTGTTACATTTCTGATTTCAAATTTGAAATCAGCGTCATTAAAGTCATTCTTTGGTTTAGGCGCACTATTTTGTCTGTAGAATGCTTGATCGATTACCGAATCTTTGACGGGTGGATCTGTAACGCTATGAACCCTAGATAGATATCTAGTTCTTATATTCTTGAAGATATCTTTGGCTGTTAAATCTGTTTGGGAGTCGAATATACTATCAGTATCGTTAGATTGCTTCTCATCGTCTGCGTTTTTATCAACGCTATCCGTAGATCCTGATTTGCTAATACCTGTGTTGGTACAAATATGAAATTAGACAATTATTGAATTTACAGATATACAATTGTTTATAGATTTCAAGTTAGTCTTATGAAGTACAACTACATTCATTGCAAGCGTTAGAGACTCCATATTAATTGCTAGTTAGACTTTATATTAGATTTATTTTGTTATTGTTATTTTGTCTCTTTTCAATCGAATTATGTAATTAAATGTTATGGAGGCTCTTTATACACAAAATTAGTGCATGGTCATGCCAGTTACTTCAGCAAGAGACTGAAACATAGCTTGAATTTGAAATATTTACATGTTTACAGATTATCTTCCTTGAATCATACCTCTACACATGCAATCCTTATTACCTATACCTATAATTAGTTGTACTAAACGACAAAATCATTCATATGTTTACATAAAATAAAGATAAAATTACGTTGTCATTTATTACAATTTAAAACATCCAAAATGCTCATCACTCTTCCTAAATCTACATACCAAACATATCGGAGAAAACTCTTTTATTTTTAGGCATCACATCCAATCATAAAATCATCTACATACACAGCACTCGACTACATGCATCGTGCACATGCCACCTACCTTTGAGCTGCATGACCTGGTCCTCGAGCGCGCGGATCCTGTCCCTGGACGCCTTGTTCTCGGAGACCAGGCGCTCCAGCTCCCGCTGGGCCTCCGTCTTGAAGTCGTTGGCTACTCGGACTGTCATCAGAAGGTCGCTTTGGAACTGCTTCCATTCCGCTTCCTGGTAAAGCGTTAATGCCTTTTTAGAGCCAAATTGCTGATATAGAAGAAAATATTTTTTTATAGTCATAATTAATACAAGCATGTTGGTAAATTTTGTTGACCGTCTACACGTATACCGGGAGTAAAAAAATAACTGGCCAAATTTTAGGGTATGAACCTACCCATGAAACTATACAACCTTCCCCAAGAAACTTAGGTCGAAATATGAAAAAAAAAATGTTAGGGAGTTCGCAAAATATTTTCTCATATTTCGACCGGTAAGTTTCTTGGGGAAAGTTATTCAGTTTATTATTTATGGGTATAAATATTTTTTTTTACTCACAGTTAAGTAAAAAACGATTAAAAGATTAAGTAACAAACGTACAACTGCATCCAAATTAGACAGAAGTCAGCAGTTGAAATTCAATTTCAGACGAATAAAACAAGTTAAGAAAGCGAGGTACTTACGTCTCTTTCCCTCTCTCGTTGTAGCTGCGTGTTCTTAGTCCTAGCGTCCTGTAGTTGCCTATCCAAATCAGCAGCGTGCGCCAACGCCTCCCCCGCGCGCGTCATCAACGCTAGCTTCTCTTCCGATGCCACTTGCACCTAGAAAAAATTGTGAGAGATTTAACACAGGTTATGAGATTAAGTATGTGATTTGTTTGCTTAAAAGCT
>JARACY010004165.1:0-28405 GCA_029255725.1 Scrobipalpa atriplicella | reverse complement strand
ATCGTAGCGAAATTGGGGGGTTGAAGGGGGATTGCCTTACTTCACTGAAAAAGAAATGAAAAAGAGTTTTTGAAGTCGTTACCGCTTCGATGCATCTTGACTGGGGGGACGGAAGAGGTCGCATCTGCCCCCTAGGTAGTTGCTGTGTGACTAAAATATAAAAAATAAATTATAAGTAAAAAAACTTTTTAAAACAAGCTTTTATATTAAATGCGCTAAAAAGAATAAAATAAAATTTTCCTTTAAAACTTTTACTATCAATTTACAACGTCATTACATAATTTTTATAATATAAAAGCTTGTCGCGAGATTGCTAAAAGCTTGTGTAGATAAACAAACAAATCACATACTGAACTTCATAACCTGTGTTAAATCCCGCGACAAACTTTTATATTATAAAAATTATGTAATGACGTTGTAAATTAATAGTAAAAGTTAAAAAAAATAAATTATTTTATTCTTTTTAGCGCATTTAATATAAAAGCTTGTTTTAAAAAGTTTTTTTCCTTATAATTTATTTTTATTTCAATATTGATTTCTCGAAATTTTGACATCTTTGATTCAAAATATCTCGGAAAATCAAACAAGCAATTTTTGATTGTTTGATCGCGCGCCGGTCGGTCGGTACTCAATATTTGGAGCTAAATAATTGTAAGGCCTCATTTTTTAAAATTTTGTATCAAAAAACTATGTCTTATATTTTTAAAACTCAGTAATTTATTGAAATGATTTTATATACCTGATTTTCTGAACTTTAAAAAAATAGTATGATTGCGGTATAGTACTGACTAAAAAGACCTGAAGAGAGAAAGACAAAGAAAGAAGAAGAGGAGACTTATGGATTTACTATAAGCCTTTCTCTAAGTACCTCTTTAGTGTACATCTGGACGTCAAGAATTTAAAGCCATTGACTGGAGAGGAAGAAGAAGTGTACGTCTTTTTAGTCACCGGTCAGGCTTTACCAACAATAACGTTTTAGGTGACCGGGAACAACTGCACGATCCTAGCGAACAGAATACGTCACTACATCTACCAGTTCAGGGAAATGAAACAACTCGGGCAGAAATACAAAGATGGCGCTGTCCCATCCTCTCTGAGCGGCAATCCTGATGCAGGTAGATAGCACTGGCAGCTTCCCAAACTGATAAGGTTTACTCAGTTAACGAAACTGATCAATTTTCAGGAAATGACTTTTTCTTTACTTTATACAAAACGACCACCCCGATCAGACGATTTGTCCATACAAATTCGCTGAGGAAGTCGTATTTTTTTGTCATTTCCTAGAAAAGAAATAGTCTTGTGATTGTGAAACTTTTCTAGTTTCGTTAACTGAGAAGTAACTGAGCTACCACAATCAATTTGCGGAAACCTGCTGTTTCATTACTTTGGTCTCTACTGCTTCTTAGTCATAGGTACCTACGGTCTACATTTTTAGTCCATTTTGGAATAGGTATTTAAATATTTGATTAGGGGCCGTCGGCCAAGCGATTTTGCTTCACAAACTGATTTAGACAAAAAAAATTTAGAGAACTCTTTATTACACTTGTATAGATCCGTCTGTAGTGCTGGCTGGGAGTCCTGCGAGGTATTCCGACAAACACCGCATTTTCAAGATTGGAAAACGATAGGAGACTTAAAAATATTGTGATCTAAATTCTGAAAACAATATATGTGTTAGTTAAGGATCTAACACAGGTGCAATCGCTTTCAGTTACATGATATCATGAACAAAAAATCCTAAAGACAACTCTGCTTTGAATGCATTTTTTGTACCATGTCCAAACTACTATATTACGAAATTACAATTTATGTTTACATTGACTAAAGTCTAATAATATATCTAGGTGCATTCGCTTTTTTTTTTATAATAATCACGAACGTGGTGGCTCGGCTAGCCCAATCAGTCGCGCCCGACCTGTGACAGTTTTTCTCGCAAAATTTCTTGGACCAGTTTTTAAGTTTTAGATAAACTAATTGTATGCTTGTTGTTCATTATGGCTAACAAGCGACGCAAGTTTAGACCAAAAACGTCAGCGAAAGCATAAGAAAAATGAGTCAGAAGAATGCGCTCCAAAGATTTGAGAAAAAGTAAATAAATACATATTTCATTTCTAATGTAATTTAGAACTTTTTATCATAGTTAAATTAGAAATTAGATATAATATTTGTTAAAACTAAGCGAAATGTTCAACGATCATAGTGCCACAGTACCTATAATCATATCACTCTCGTGCGGATAGCAACCCTTACGTCAGCGCGGGATTCGCCGCGAGAGTTCGGGGGCATTCATACACTACGCGTGGATTTACTCGCACCATGCGAGGAGCGCCCGTACCTCGATATGGATGAGAGCTGTAAGTTTTATTTTTATTTTACTTCCGGAGGATATGGTGTTTTCAAATCCTTGGAAATTTTGAGATTGATTGATTCTTTTCAACCCTGGACGGGTTAGGAAGATATTTTATTTAATAGACCAGCTAACAAAGTACGTACATATAACAACTTTCATAAAAAATTTGTAAAATTTGTTATTGGTATCTGAGAATTATTAAGTATGAATGGATGAATTACACTTAATTTTCTCAATACCAAGAAACTGTTTATTTTGTAGTAATAATTACCTACTATTTTATATTAATTCGTAATAAACGGTAAGTGTGTGTATTTACCCAAACACTGTGCTAAGATAACCTATTGTGGTCACTTGACCTAATAAATCATAACATAACATAACAATACTCCGAATGTTAGTTGTCTTTCAGTAATTGTAATAATTCTCTCAATCATCCGTGTCTCAGTGCAATTGGAAATTTCATTTGTTTAATATTTTCCGTGCTGGACTGGGAGCGATTGAAGACTTTTGATATTTCTCTTCTCATATTGTAAAATATAATGAAGAGCCAAGGGTTTTATTGCTTAATTTAGTAGATAGGCTAACAATATATCACTATTAGAATAGATAATAAGTAATATACACTTCAAACTCTCTTAAATGACCCTTAAAACTGGTCAGATGTAGAGAAAACGAGCAATTTCGCCACGTTTGTCAAGTTTATAGAGCTAAAGTACCTATTTTCTTTTGACCTCCTCATTCAAAACCATCACCTCAAAATCCGGGGACGTCTCGCTCTGATAAGGAAAGCTCACTGGCCGGCGGCGATGTGCCAGTGGAACAAGTTCATCTTGTGGAAAGATATATCAAGGTACTGCATGCCCTAAGCACACTCAAACACACCTCAAATCCGGGAACTTCTCGCTTTGATAAGGAAAGCTCTGGTCATCGACGATGTGCCAGTGGAGCACGTTCATCTTGTTGATGGCGAGAGCGTCGATAGTAGTGAGGATGTCTCTCACGGGGATGAAGTGGCGCGAGGTGTCAAGCAACAGTCCACGGTGCTTGTACGCAGGCCAGTCCGAAATGTTCGTTGCGTTTATGCGAATCTCCTGTTTTGTAATACAGTAATACTCTTAGCTTATGTCTTAACAGGAAGTAACATGCAATAGTCCATTCCATATTCTTTCAAACATTATCTATCTATGATGATAAAATTAGGCTCGTATTTAAAAAGCGATCTCAAGATTGAGAGCAATATTAAGTATGGATTTGACAGGTCGTTTTGTACTGAAATGACATTTCTGATACGAGCTCAAACTCGCTGTCACTATTGAGAGCTGATTATAAATACGGGCCTTATACATAGAATCATAACTCACGGAATAAAAAGAGAGCCGGGCAATTTTGGAATTGATAATTTTCAAGGCTAGCGTGTGTAGCATGCATGTCCCATGTTACAGCCGACATAAATACCTATACAAATATTTGCAAAGGGAGTTTAAAGCTCAGCTAATTTTAAAAAGCATCCGAATATTACTACTGATTTTAAGATAAGCAGCTGGAACATTCGGAATTTCCTTTTTTAGCTCCCAGTCCTGCATGGAAGGGGATTGATCGACTATGTGCAAGGTGTTAAGCGGGCAAACCTACCTTACCTACCGTGAAATATTCAGTGAAATAGAAGAGCTGCGAGAATGTCTCGAGGCCGCGCAGGACACCCCACAGCGACGCGCTAGTCAGCCTCGCACTCGTCATTATAGTCAGGTTGTCTGCGCACAATGATACGGGGTGTAAGGGACAAATTCCCGAAAAACCCGCCAGTCTACTGGTACCTTAGGGGTTTCTCAGTCAACGAAATAGACCAACTTTCACAAATTAATTAAATTCCATACAAATTGTCTGATTGAGGTGATGGTTTTGAATGAGGAGGTCAAAAGAAAATAGGTACTTTAGCTCTATAAACTTGACAAACGTGGCGAAATTGCTCGTTTTCTCTACATCTGACCAGTTTTAAGGGTCATTTAAGAGAGTTTGAAGTGTATATTACTTATTATCTATTCTAATAGTGATATATTGTTAGCCTATCTACTAAATTAAGCAATAAAACCCTTGGCTCTTCATTATATTTTACAATATGAGAAGAGAAATATCAAAAGTCTTCAATCGCTCCCAGTCCAGCACGGAAAATATTAAACAAATGAAATTTCCAATTGCACTGAGACACGGATGATTGAGAGAATTATTACAATTACTGAAAGACAACTAACATTCGGAGTATTGTTATGTTATGTTATGATTTATTAGGTCAAGTGACCACAATAGGTTATCTTAGCACAGTGTTTGGGTAAATACACACACTTACCGTTTATTACGAATTAATATAAAATAGTAGGTAATTATTACTACAAAATAAACAGTTTCTTGGTATTGAGAAAATTAAGTGTAATTCATCCATTCATACTTAATAATTCTCAGATACCAATAACAAATTTTACAAATTTTTTATGAAAGTTGTTATATGTACGTACTTTGTTAGCTGGTCTATTAAATAAAATATCTTCCTAACCCGTCCAGGGTTGAAAAGAATCAATCAATCTCAAAATTTCCAAGGATTTGAAAACACCATATCCTCCGGAAGTAAAATAAAAATAAAACTTACAGCTCTCATCCATATCGAGGTACGGGCGCTCCTCGCATGGTGCGAGTAAATCCACGCGTAGTGTATGAATGCCCCCGAACTCTCGCGGCGAATCCCGCGCTGACGTAAGGGTTGCTATCCGCACGAGAGTGATATGATTATAGGTACTGTGGCACTATGATCGTTGAACATTTCGCTTAGTTTTAACAAATATTATATCTAATTTCTAATTTAACTATGATAAAAAGTTCTAAATTACATTAGAAATGAAATATGTATTTATTTACTTTTTCTCAAATCTTTGGAGCGCATTCTTCTGACTCATTTTTCTTATGCTTTCGCTGACGTTTTTGGTCTAAACTTGCGTCGCTTGTTAGCCATAATGAACAACAAGCATACAATTAGTTTATCTAAAACTTAAAAACTGGTCCAAGAAATTTTGCGAGAAAAACTGTCACAGGTCGGGCGCGACTGATTGGGCTAGCCGAGCCACCACGTTCGTGATTATTATAAAAAAAAAAGCGAATGCACCTAGATATATTATTAGACTTTTAGTCAATGTAAACATAAATTGTAATTTCGTAATATAGTAGTTTGGACATGGTACAAAAAATGCATTCAAAGCAGAGTTGTCTTTAGGATTTTTTGTTCATGATATCATGTAACTGAAAGCGATTGCACCTGTGTTAGATCCTTAACTAACACATATATTGTTTTCAGAATTTAGATCACAATATTTTTAAGTCTCCTATCGTTTTCCAATCTTGAAAATGCGGTGTTTGTCGGAATACCTCGCAGGACTCCCAGCCAGCACTACAGACGGATCTATACAAGTGTAATAAAGAGTTCTCTAAATTTTTTTTGTCTAAATCAGTTTGTGAAGCAAAATCGCTTGGCCGACGGCCCCTAATCAAATATTTAAATACCTATTCCAAAATGGACTAAAAATGTAGACCGTAGGTACCTATGACTAAGAAGCAGTAGAGACCAAAGTAATGAAACAGCAGGTTTCCGCAAATTGATTGTGGTAGCTCAGTTACTTCTCAGTTAACGAAACTAGAAAAGTTTCACAATCACAAGACTATTTCTTTTCTAGGAAATGACAAAAAAATACGACTTCCTCAGCGAATTTGTATGGACAAATCGTCTGATCGGGGTGGTCGTTTTGTATAAAGTAAAGAAAAAGTCATTTCCTGAAAATTGATCAGTTTCGTTAACTGAGTAAACCTTATCAGTTTGGGAAGCTGCCAGTGCTATCTACCTGCATCAGGATTGCCGCTCAGAGAGGATGGGACAGCGCCATCTTTGTATTTCTGCCCGAGTTGTTTCATTTCCCTGAACTGGTAGATGTAGTGACGTATTCTGTTCGCTAGGATCGTGCAGTTGTTCCCGGTCACCTAAAACGTTATTGTTGGTAAAGCCTGACCGGTGACTAAAAAGACGTACACTTCTTCTTCCTCTCCAGTCAATGGCTTTAAATTCTTGACGTCCAGATGTACACTAAAGAGGTACTTAGAGAAAGGCTTATAGTAAATCCATAAGTCTCCTCTTCTTCTTTCTTTGTCTTTCTCTCTTCAGGTCTTTTTAGTCAGTACTATACCGCAATCATACTATTTTTTTAAAGTTCAGAAAATCAGGTATATAAAATCATTTCAATAAATTACTGAGTTTTAAAAATATAAGACATAGTTTTTTGATACAAAATTTTAAAAAAATGAGGCCTTACAATTATTTAGCTCCAAATATTGAGTACCGACCGACCGGCGCGCGATCAAACAATCAAAAATTGCTTGTTTGATTTTCCGAGATATTTTGAATCAAAGATGTCAAAATTTCGAGAAATCAATATTGAAATAAAAATAAATTATAAGGAAAAAAACTTTTTAAAACAAGCTTTTATATTAAATGCGCTAAAAAGAATAAAATAATTTATTTTTTTTAACTTTTACTATTAATTTACAACGTCATTACATAATTTTTATAATATAAAAGTTTGTCGCGGGATTTAACACAGGTTATGAAGTTCAGTATGTGATTTGTTTGTTTATCTACACAAGCTTTTAGCAATCTCGCGACAAGCTTTTATATTATAAAAATTATGTAATGACGTTGTAAATTGATAGTAAAAGTTTTAAAGGAAAATTTTATTTTATTCTTTTTAGCGCATTTAATATAAAAGCTTGTTTTAAAAAGTTTTTTTACTTATAATTTATTTTTTATATTTTAGTCACACAGCAACTACCTAGGGGGCAGATGCGACCTCTTCCGTCCCCCCAGTCAAGATGCATCGAAGCGGTAACGACTTCAAAAACTCTTTTTCATTTCTTTTTCAGTGAAGTAAGGCAATCCCCCTTCAACCCCCCAATTTCGCTACGTTGACTACTTTAAAAATACGTCCAAACTATTCTGTTTCTATGTGGAGCAAGTCCCTCTCAACCTCCCAGCCGAGATGCACTATTGCGGTAACGACTTCAAAAACTGTTTTAAATATTTTTTTATTTTCTGAGGAAGCAAGTCCCCTTCAACCACCCTGCGTCTTGCTACGTTGACTACTTTAAAAACACATTTAAAATTTTCTCTTTCTGTGAGGGGGGCAAGCTAGGGGCAAGCCAACTATGGGGACTGTGGGAGTCGAGTCGAGATGCGCCATAGCGGTAACGACTAAATATTTATTTTCCTGTGAGGGGGGCAAGCGCCCCTCAACCCCCCAGTCTCGCTACGTTGACTACTTTCGAAACACGTTTTAACTTTTCTCCTTCTGTGTGTGTAAACCCCTCTCACCACCCCAAACGAGATGCACCGTAGCGGCAACGACTTTGAAGTCGTTTGGCAAACTGTTTTAAATATTTTTCTTTCTGTGAGGGGGCAAGCTTGTCAATTAATGTATAATAAATAGAAACTGCTCAAGACAACAAATATAATGAGCCCACACTCGACTATTTTAGCACTTTCGACGAGGTAGTTCCCATGGCTATCAGTCGGCTTCTTCATTAGACCCTCATCATCATGTGCAATAGAAACTGCTCAAGACAACAAATATAATGAGCCCGAATTCGGGTATCTTAGCACTTCCGACGAGGCAGTTCCGACGGCTTCCTGTCGGCTTCGTCATTAGACCCTCTTCATCATGTCTAATAGAAACTGCTTAAGACAACATTACAAATATAATAAGCCCGGACTCGGCTATCTTAGCACTTCCGATGAGGCAGTTCCGACAGTTACCTGTCGGCTTCATCATGTGTTATAGAAACTGCTGAAGACAACAAATATAATGAGCCCGAACTCGGCTATCTTAGCACTTCCAACGAGGCAGTTCCGACAGGCTACCTGTCTGCTTCACATTAGACCCTGGTCATCATGTGTAATAGAAACTGCTTAAGACAACAAATATAATGAGCCCGAACTCGGCTATCTTAATGAGCCTAAATTTAGATATTTTATCACTTTCCATGAGGGAGATCCAATGGATATCTGTCAACTTCATCAAGAGATCAGCTCGATGATATCATAATATTGCATTGTCACCGGATTAACATAAGTGTGCAAAATTTCAGCTCAATCGGTTGAAGATAACTGCTTCAAAATTGAGTTGCAAGATTCCACCCGAACACACATAGTTAAAGTTAAATAAAAGCTTTTAAAAAATATTACCCTAATGTGACACAAAATGAGTATATTTTAGGTTTGTATTTGCTTGCGTGTATAACTGAATAGTTCAGATTTTAAATAATAAGGATCGCCACACTATGCCAGAAAATGCTACTCGTATGAATGTACCTTATTAATTGTGATACTGCAATAAAAAATGATTATGATTATGAAAGTTAATTCCCTTTACCTGAACAGAGAATTTATCTAGATCAAATGTGTAGTATCCATTTTGGAAACTTTGTGTTTGTGGTTTGGGCCACACGGCGCCTTTAGTCGGCGGATGCGCCGGTCCCACGCCGCCAGCTGACCATGCGCACCCGCAGAGAACAGCCACACTTAACAAATACATCTCTCCGATTTTACAACAGACACAACTCAGTCAACAAAGACATCTTACTAACTGGATAATGATGTTGTGATTACTAACGGCAGTTGAGACAGTACGGCAGTACTTATATTTTCAAGTTATTTGTAATAACTAGACCCCGTTATCTGACGCTCAAGTTGGTGGCAAGTGATGGGGCAATTTTGATAATCTGAATCGATACAAAAGGAAGTTGATTCATTCACTAACATATCAAAAGAGTTGATTCAAACTCAACAGAGTTTTGCTATAGTGATTTATGTAGATAATTAAGAAATTTAAGATTTTTTATTTATTTATTTATGATTGTAGCTTTCATAGTAAATTAATAAGATTTTTTCCAGATTATATGAAGTCAAACTTCGTCGCCTGCTTGTAAATATCCATTTTTTTATTTATTTATTTTTAAAACTTTATTATATGTATTAAAATTAATTAAACTGCTCGAACTAAAGTAGGCACCTACTCGTACGTAACGTATCATACTATTCAATAATTGTCGCCTTCCTATCCGATCTAATACTCACAAAAAATCAATTTTATTTTGACAAATAACTCTTTAAATATGAATCAACAAATAATGTGAAGCTACAGCACTATTTTGACGTGCCACCAAATTGAGCGTCAGATCAGATAACGGGGTATAGTAATAACATAACATTGCTATACAGAACCGCTGTGATTGGCTGAGATCTTTGAGGATCTTTGCATCAACTGTTATGTAGTTTTGGTGGGTTTATCTGACTTTAAAATAACTTTAAACATTATGCTTGCTGTTTATTTTAAATAACTTTTATCTTAAAAAGGTCGAAGATAAACAAGAGTTAAACAAAATTTCAACATACTGATAGATAACTAATATGATCATTGATCACGAATACCTAACTCACTAAAAATTGCATAGTGCTTAGGCTCTTAATTCACTGCTATAATATGGTCTTGTTAACTTTGATTCCGATTCTGAGGTCACGTGTTCGTTTCTTAGCTTGGGTCAACGACCTTGTGTTGTTAATAGTGTTGCAGGCTTATCAATATCCGATAAGTAATTGTAATGTAGGGTATTGAATTGAAACACTTTGTATGGAATGTCAGTCTGTCAATATACGCAGCACCGAACGGATGTGTTTACTTTGTCTTCCTAAAGCAGCGATTACACTTCCCTGCCGATCGGGCCCGTTTTGACATTACATTGCTTGTGCACGAGTCTTACTTGAAAAACTACTGAAGCTAAGCAGCAATGTATATCAAATCGGGCCCGATCGGCCGGGAAGTGTAATCGCTGCTTATCACCTACCTACCCATTCTCAGTGGCAACGAGGACATTCAAAAGAATTTACGCGAGTTGAACAGTGATCGAACGTTATTGTATGATTGTAGTGATTATTTGCAGTGACTGTTGTGCAAAATGACTATCGGCAAGATTTCCGAGTTTGATATTCGTAAGGATATAATAATAATAATAATAACATCACAAACCAGAATGGTGCTCACTTGGCTTAGGCCCGTGAGCATTATAATACCGGCAACAATCTGTAGCCGAGCCGAAAAAAAAACGGAATACAAAATAATAATAATAATGTTTATTTCAAAAGACAGGCAATAGACAATTTTACAACTGATAACTTAAAAACTTAACTTAAAATGTTATACCTAGGCTACATATTTATTTTATTGTAATAATTTACATTTCCTGTTATCTAAACACAGATTAACAAAAACTTTCACACTAGGCTAGGCCTGTCCTGTGAAAGTTTTTAACTAAAGGAATATCAATAATTTATAATTGCATAAATGCGAGCTCAGCTCAGTAAGCCGTAAAATAACTGTTATCAGTAGGTATAATAGGATTACCTTAAATTATAATTTGAAACAATTTTTCCGTTTGTGTATAGGTCCAGTCTCGTAATTCAGTTTTTACTTTTAATTTTACCTCACGGGCTGTTAGTGTACAAATTTTATATGTAGTATTTATTTTAGTGTAAACAAATGGTATCGCATAACGTGCAAAGCGTTTTGCAAATGCTGTAGATACGGTTGGTCGAGGAAGATTAAAAACTCTACGACTTAGAAGGTTTTGGTAGTCCTTAGAGATAAGCGAATCTTTTTGTGCCTGGATTACCAATCTCAAAATGTACAATCTTCTGACACTTAATACCTGGGAATCTTTGAATAGGGAAACAGTTGGATAACGAAATGGTTTCTTTAACAAAGTTTTAAGCACTGCTCTCTGAGCTCTTTCCAACATAATTAGATGTGTGGTAGCTGCGCCACCCCAGGCTAGTATGCAGTACGACAGAATAGATTCGCATAGCGAAGTATATACATACTCGTATTTCAATAGAGGAACATCTGCTACGTCCCTTAGAAGTTTCATAATATGCACAATTTTCCGAACTCTAGCGGACGTAGCAGCTATATGGTCTTTGAAAGTAAGTTTGTCATCAATGAAGACTCCCAAATACCTCACGCAGCTAAGTCTACAAGATTTTAATAAAAATAAATTGAATGTATAGAATATAAAATATTTATTTTTCAAATAAGTTATCAATGTATAAGCACTTACTAAAATAATCAATAAATCTTAATTAAATATTTAATTGAACACTTTTAAAGTAAAAAATAAATACGTGACAGCGCAGTTGGTTGGTTAAAGCTGCTGCTCGGTTTACAGAGGTCGTAGATTCGAGTCTCGCCGTGTTATCTACAGTACGGGGCCGTTAATAATGAATACAGATAATTGAGCATATGTGAAATGTTTATGGCCATATGCTGTAACTACAATTATTTTTGTGTTAAGCAGGAACTACATGTGGCTGGTCAACTTTCTTATCAACTCCAAACTTGTATAGTACTTGGTGGCAGTAGACCTCTCCAGGGTTGAGGATCGCTGTGGGGAAGTTGGGATGATGAACAGCATCCGGATACGTCTGAGTCTCCAGGCAGAAGGCCCCACGGCGTCTAAATAGACAATAAATAGAAGATAGATAGAATACACTTTTAAAGGAAACAGAGGACACGTGAAGCCGTTGGTCCCAGTCGCTGTCTTTGATAGTGGTCGGTACACAAACCATGTCAGAAGTCTATTAGCTACGCTGTCAGGCGGTTTAAAAATTCTGACAACCTGGTTCATCGGGTGAATCGACTCGAAACCCACTCGACATGAAGGAAAAGCACGATTTCAATACAATATTAACAAATCTTTTGTTATTTTAAAATACCATTCCAAAAAACGAGAGTGAATGAGGGGAGTTGCCACTATCAGGCAACGAAGTGTTGGAATAACTTGCCCTCGCCACTTGAACAACCGGTGATTTGCCTTTAAAAACTAAGTAAAAAAAAATATCTTTTAGATAACCAAAAATCTACCTGATTCTTGATACTAACCTGTACCCAACACCTCCTTTGCCAGTAAGAGCCTTCTGGTCTGGTGCTGGGAGGAAGTTGCTGGTGTAGAACTGCACTCCTGGCTGGTTGCTGTAGACTTCCAGGTAACGACCAGTTGCAGGATGGGTCACCCGGGAGACGAAGTTCATACCCTGAATAACAGGAACAAATGGGGATAAAAACGCAAAGCTAATTGCAGACGGCGCCACTGTTGAGTGTTCCAAAAAAAGACCAATGAGAAGACACAAAACTGACATTGATATTGACAGATTACTGACCAATCACAGGGAAAAGGAACACTCAACAGTGGCGCCATTTAGTTCTCAGTTTTTAACCCCATTGATAGAGTTAGATAGATACCGCATACTAAAGCTTATTAATAATTAAAACGAACCCAGACATTTGTGCAAATATTGCGTTTTTTCCGAAGACACTCAAAAATGGAACAAATAAATACAATGAAATGAAAAACATTGTTTACATCGGGGCACGCGAGCGCGAAACTGAATGAAAATTAAATAAAAATGTTACGCGTGCAAAGCGAGCGCCACAACTCACGAAAAATGGAACCAATACCATACGCGAGCGTAGCAAGCGCAAAAAATAGATAGATGTCCCCCTAAACAAGACCACAGTATTTTTATTTATGGGTCTAACGGGAGGTTTTTGAAAACCCAACCCTGGCGCCCCTGGACCGAACACTCTCCAAACTAGGACAAATCCGGAGAAACCCGGACAGATGGCAGGCAGGCCTATTTTTTTTTTTTTTAAAGGTTTTAAATGGATGAACCTCCCTAGTCATTCACTAGAAGTAACTAGTCCTAGCACAGACTCCGGTCTTTTTGGACTGTTACTGTTACATTATATAAATGTTGCTTATAGTGATCGTGATCGGTTTTTGAACATGATTCTGAACTTTCATAACTTTGTGTGATGTAATAAGAACGATATTTATGAATATCATAAGTAGGTATACCCCGTTATCTGACGCTCAATTTGGTGGCACGTCAAAATAGTGCTGTAGCTTCACATTATTTGTTGATTCATATTTACTTATAAAGAGTTATTTGTCAAAATAAAATTGTTTTTTTGTGAGTATTTGATCGGATAGGTAGGCGACAATTATTGAATAGTATGATACGTTACGTACGAGTAGGTGCCTACTTTAGTTCGAGCAGTTTAATTAATTTTAATACATATAATAAAGTTTTAAAATAAATAAATGGATATTACAAGCAGGCGACGAAGTTTGACTTCATATAATCTGGAAAAAATCTTATTAATTTACTATGAAAGCTACAATCATAAATAAATAAATAAAAAATCTTAAATTTCTTAATTATCTACATAAATCACTATAGCAAAACTCTGTTGAGTTTGAATCAACTCTTTTGATATGTTAGTGAGTGAATCAACTTTCTTTTGTATCGATTCAGATTATCAAAATTGCTCCATCACTTGCCACCAACTTGAGCGTTAGATAACGGGGTCTAGTCATAAGTTATAAAATAAAAAATAAAAATATGTGTTGCCTACCTTATTTCCATTGGTGGTGACGCAGAAGTTGTCATCATACAGGACAACAGAGGTGGAGAGCTTGTCGCCGAGTCGAGTGGCGATCCTCAGATCAAACGGTGTGCCGCCCACTGGCAGCAGCCGACCCGTGGGGATACTGCCAGAGTCGGTCTCTGTGATCCTAGAAAAAAATGTGTTTGTAAGGAAAGCATAAGGGTCCCTTCTCCGAAATTTATGTTTCTCAATCGTGTTGTTTTCATAGAAATCATCATAAAAATCCTAAAAAAATATATAGTAGGTACATTTTATGTTCATTTTCTTCATTTATGTTCATTAACGTTTATCGTTTGATCTAGTAACTTTTATAAATAAAACACAATATTTAACATTTGACTCGATAAAAATAAAATCAGAAGTAACATCGATTTTGAGAGTATTTTGAGTTTTATGAGACTTGGCGGAATGCTATTTTTATGAAAATTTAACAGTTCATTTACTAATCAGGTTTGATTGGAATATTAACGGGTAGATTTATAATTTGGCACTTATTTTTTTCTATATAAAATAAAAACGTAAAAGCGGGCGAAAGTGTGGTTATTTTCTGTACTCCTTATACGTAAAGAAAAAGACAGAGACAGGGAGCACTGGAAGAAGGTGGCCTTAATAAGCAAAACTGTTTTTTTTTAATACGTAAATGTATATATAAGTATCACAAGCCAAGCGAGCGCAAAATTTTACGCAACTGGTCGATGTGTATTATCAGCGAACGACGCTTTGAATGTTACTACAGAGTTTCGCTACCATCATAATTAATTAATCATTTAGGCTATAGGAAACCAGTTACGTACGGGGAGAAAGAAAGCCTTTTAGGAGACTTGTTTCCAAACTCCGGTTTTCCTAAACGGCCGAAGGGTTAACTTCCTATATTTATTTTGCTTTAGTTTAGTTTAGCTTCCATGCTGGACTGGGAGTGATAGAAAAACGTAGAATGTGCCAGCTGCATCTCCTCCCGTGCATGCTGTAAAAATCAGCTAAGGGAATCGAGGGTTACAGTGTATTGCAATTTAGGCGATGGGCTGACAACCTGTCACTATAGCAATATACATAATCATCATCTGTATTAGCCCTCGAAACTTGTCAGACGTGGCGGAACAACCTATGTTTAGGTCGTTTTCGCTCTGCCTACCCCATTAGGGATACAGGCGTGATTTTATGTATGTATGTATGTAGTTTAGGCCAGAGTGGAGGGTATCACCGTGGTTTACTTCACGATGTACTTACATATATTTGGAGAATGCTTCCAAAAAAACTTACTTGTCCAGCCAGGCTGAAGTACGAGTGGTTGGTGAGGTTCATGACCGTCTTCTTGTCACTAGTCGCTAGGAAGACCATGGTCAACGAGCCTTCATCAGTTACCTATGTATGTACAATAACAAGGCTTTCTCACTTGTCAGCATTGATAGCGACCACATGGTTGTACAACTCGTCAGCTCCCGTCTCGTGGCCAGCCAGGTTGAAGTACGAGTGGTTGGTGAGGTTCATGACCGTCTTCTTGTCGCTGGTGGCCAGGAAGACCATGGTCAACGAGCCTTCATCAGTTACCTATGTATGTACAATAACAAGGCTTTCTCACTTGTCAGCATTGATAGCGACCACATGGTTGTACAACTCGTCAGCTCCCGTCTCGTGGCCAGCCAGGTTGAAGTACGAGTGGTTGGTGAGGTTCATGACCGTCTTCTTGTCGCTGGTGGCCATGAAGACCATGGACAGTGACCCTTCATCAGTTACCTAAGTACGTACAATAACAAGGCTTATTAGAACTTAGACGATTACTTATATTTATATGACAAATAGGTATTGAACTATGTTATTCCAGGCAACACAAAAAACACGCACCCGCCATTGGTATCGATTCTTATGCGCACATAATTACTAAATTTTGACTAAAATGGTCACCTGCCCCCCCTGGAGCTGCCCCCCTGGATTTTGTTTTCCCTACTAACTATCAACTTTTGTTCATCCGAGTAGTGATTTGCACCCCCTGGCCCAAAGCCGAGTAGTGATTTGCCTCCCCCTGGCCCAAAGCCGAGTAGTGATTTGCACCCCCCTGGCCCAAAGCCGAGTAGTGATTTGCACCCCCCTGGCCCAAAGCCGAGTAGTGATTTGCACCCCCCTGGCCCAAAGCCGAGTAGTGATTTGCACCCCCCTGGCCCAAAGCCGAGTAGTGATTTGCACCCCCCTGCCCCAAAGCCGAGTAGTCATTTGCACCCCCCTGGCCCAAAGCCGAGTAGTGATTTGCACCCCCCTGGCCCAAAGCCGAGTAGTGATTTGCACCCCCCTGGCCCAAAGCCGAGTAGTGATTTGCACCCCCCTGGCCCAAAACCTGGGTACGCCCATGCACACACACACCTATTATAGGCTAAGTCTTGGTAAAGAAAAGTAATTTCAAAAGTAGGTAGTGTTGCAGTGTACGAGTTTCTTGCGCCGCTTCTTCTACTAGCTAATTCAATAAGTATTGCATGGAATCTAAGGCCCGTATTTTTAATCAGCTCTCAAGAGTGACAGCGAGTTTGAGTTTGAATCAGAAATGCCATTTCAGTACAAAACGGCCTGTCAAATCCACACTTAATATTGCTCTCAAACTTGAGATCGCTTTATAAATATTAGCCTATGTTGACGAATAAAATATTTATAATTGCATACCTCGTAGGAGACGGAGACAACCGCGTTGCCAGGGTAACCTTCTTCTAGATCTTTCGAGAAGTAACTGAAGATCACCTTCTTGCCTTCAACTGTTGAGTTCCAGTTTACCTGCATGCAATAAGATAGACCATAGCATAGGTACATTGCTAAGTTCGAATTTTGTATAATTTAGGA
Source organism: Scrobipalpa atriplicella (assembly GCA_029255725.1). Classification (NCBI taxonomy): domain Eukaryota; kingdom Metazoa; phylum Arthropoda; class Insecta; order Lepidoptera; family Gelechiidae; genus Scrobipalpa; species Scrobipalpa atriplicella. The sequence continues at coordinate 11,641 of JARACY010004165.1, read as the reverse complement.
ATACTTGCGATTAACAAATATCCCGGTGCCGCCAGCAGCGCCCTCATCAGTTAAAAAAAATCATTACTCACTGAAAACGCAATGAATCGAAAATCCGGTAAACCAGATTAAAGAATTGGTACTGAAGTTTGTTCTAAGCACTATAAATTCATGATTCAGTGTTTACAGCAGTTACAGATACCAAAAGTGGCCGTTTTTCGCAAATTTTCCTTCTGTTACTACCAGGAACTATGAATTGCAACTTTATGATGTTCTAAATTATCTTATTTACAAAAGCAATTTGGTTTACCGGATTTTCGATTAATTGCTTTTTCAGTGAGTAATGATTGTTTGACTGATGAGGGCGCCACCTGGCTCAGGGTAGCCCCTTAATCGAAATATAACATTTTTATGTACGATGTTATTCAGTCATCAATTTTAAATTAGAAGTTTGATTGTTCTACTGGTGGAGCGGGTGGCGCATCGACCATGGCTGCCCCAAAGTAAGCGATGTCGTCATGATCACCTATATCTTACCTTATCAAACCCAACGACACCTCCATGCAAACTGTTGTTGTTTCCGAGATTGTCCGCTAGTTTGTAAGTGGCGCCATCTATGCCGAAACTGGCGCCCCCTATGCGGTTGGCGCATCTTCCAATGGCCGCTCCGAAGTAGGCGATGTTCCTGGTTTCATAGCTCTGCAAATCGTCGAAGCCTAGCACTATGTCGCTGGTTACACCATCCTTGTTGGGTAGCTGAAATATATATATAGCAAATATTTTTTATATTAATTTTCACGAGCCACACGAATTTATTAATTTTATGCTGACGATATGGTGTTTCTGAGCCCATCTGTTGGCTCAATGAGAAAACTTTTGTCCGTGATGCTTATGCGGTGGCCCATGGGTCCAAATATAGCACCTCGAAGACTGAGCTCATGATCTTCAAGGCAGGCTGCAACACATTACCCAGATACCGGAAAACAAACTACGCAAATCTGAGCCATATTTTTGAATCACTTGAATCGAAGTGCGCATACGAAAGAGTAACATTCGCTTCGCATGCGATTTTCATACTACTCATTTGACATCGAATATTTATTTTTATAATACGCTGTTACGGGAAAACTAGTGTCTATAATTTAATTACTCATAAAAAATTATAATACTCACATGAATAGCTTGAATGATAGCGCCGTAGGAGATGGCACTGAGACTGAACCCTGAGCTTGTCTTCCACGTATACCTCTTCACCACCTCACCCTTGTGTCTCCCAAAGTCCTCTACCGTAAGTTCCACCATATTGTTTTAATTTGTAGTCTGGTTAAAATAGAAAGAAATTGTATAGAAAGTATAAAACAATAAACAACAATATTTTATTATAGAAATTACTTACATGATATTTGTTTTGAACAATTCGATAAATTTTAAGAGTACCTGCCAATACACTTAAATCTTATCTTTAATAAGCGTTAAATTGTATTGAAGCAATTAAATGTTTACTTGCTATAAAAACTTACAAACATAATTATTATTTTTATATCTACTCATCACCTAAATTATTTACTAAATAAGTTTGGGATAAAAATTTATACAAAGAACCACCAAAGAACCCTAACAATGTTTGCATTTATAAACATAATTGTTACAATTCGAAACCTCTTATCGAGCATCTTATCGAAATCTATTTTTATGATCTTTACAAATGCATAAAAATTGCATTATATACCTACGTTAACGCTAAAACAAGCCTCCATATCAATGATCTACTATCAATCAACAATAACATCAGTTCTGGCTACCGGTTACAGACAATACAAATTCGAAGAATACCTACTTGATTTCTAATGGTATTTTACAAAATTACAGTAACCCTTTAATTCGCTGATATACCTACCTACTTAGTAAAAGAATGTGGTACCTAAATAATAAAAAATGATGATAAATACCTGATAATAACAATGTTGCCGATACACCGTGCGAGCTACACCGCTGTTACAACTCGACTGCCTGTTATCACATCATTGTCGATTCTATTTATAACATGGGCTTAATCTCACCAAGCTATAGTCTACAATACAAATTCGCTGTACACTGCGTAGTTAGGTAGAACAATTTTCAAGTAATGATAGCCAGCTACGCAGAGTACGCATTTGTACAAAGTACTTGATTTGATATTTGTAAAATTGTAGTTTCTTGTAACGGGCCTGAAGTCAGGTATCTCAATAAGTTATTGTATAACCCGCGCACATAAAGAAACGATCTACAACGTGTAACATAAAGGGTATACGCATCGTGAAATGTGTGAATCTACCCATGAAACTGAACAACTTTCCCTAAGGAACATAGGTCGAAATACGAAAAAAAGTTTTGACTTCCCGTACTAAATGCGCTATCAGCTGATGCATTTTGTATGGAAGGTAATTATTATTTTTTCGTTTTTCGTCCTATGTTCCTTAGGGAAAGTTGTTCAGTTTCATGGGTAGATTCACACATTTCACGATACATATACCCTTTCTGTTACACGTTGTATAAATGGCCGACGCTCGCATGCGTTCTCGCTCACTCTCTATTAGGTAGAGCGAGAACGCATGCGAGGCGGACCAATCACGAAGCGAGCCGACGCCATTTTCAAATCGTTTCTTTAAACGCACGGCTTATACCGCATGCCCGCAGCTTAACTTCTATTGAGTTAAATGATTTCTTTACGTATGAAAATTATACAGGTGTTTTAAGCGTAATTATAAATAAAGAAAGAGACAAAAGAGATAGATAGAGATTGCTAATTTAATTTATTCAGGCATTTGAGATTGGCTTAGGCGAATTTAATTTATAAAAAAAAAAAAATATAAAAAATATCCCTTTATGTTCCTCCACAATCCACAACATGTTGTTTTGTCCCAAAAACCTAGTCCATGTCAGCTGATAAAGAACGTAGACCACAATAACCACAAGACGATACCTATATACTAAATGTCATTCAGTGCAATGACCATATTTTATCTACCTACTTGTTATTTTATTTTTGCGCATATAAATAAAAGCAATACTTCAATATATATTGATTGCCTTTGATTGCCTTTACCGAATCCGTGTATGGATTTAATGAAAAGAAAAGAGATATGTGTGTATGTGTAACTCTTCGATTTCGTATTTCAATTTGATGTACCGGATTTTTGAATAATTGTATTTTCAGTGAGTAATGTGATGATTTATTGACTGATGAGGGTGCCACTTAGCCTTGGGAAGCCCCTTAAGGTGTCGCGCTCGCTTCGCTCACGTATACGTAGTGCGTTGATTCATTCGTTTTTCATGCAATATCACGCTCGCTTCGCTCGCGTAACGTACTTAATTCCTTCGGCAATCATTTGTCCGCCATCTCACCTGATGGGAAGTGATGATGCAGACTGATGGAGCATGATTGGAGTATCGGACAATCTTTGTCCGGGAAATGTGGTCATTTTGGTAAAAAAAGTAATTTTGTGACAATCAGTAGTCATTTTGGTAAAGTGGACATTTTAGTGCCTAAAGGGTAGCAAAATATAATATTTGAAAATTAGAATTTTAATAGTACAAAATATACTCTTGATATTAGTTCTACTACTACTATTATATTATATTATATTATATACTACTACTACTATTGATATTAGTCTTTTTTTATATAAAAAAACTACTATTTTTTTTATATAAAAAAACTACTATTTGAACTAACATTATATAACATGTAATAATAAATGAAATGAAACATAATAATCTAAATGTTCACACAAGAGCGACATCTAGCGTCATGATCTGCGTGCCGATGCCGCACATATGCATATCCTCGCTCATGTACGTCTTTAAGTATCCGTCCTCGCCCCAGTCGGACCCCCACGAGTTCTTGCTGATGAAGTAGGGTTCCTCGCCTTCACGGTTGTACCCCACTACCTGGACCACGTGGTGTAAGCCGTTCTCGCTGGAAGAAAATATCGGTTTAGTTTGCACCCTGAAATTAGTAAGGATCTTACATTATTTAGATAAAACAGAACTTTAGTTGTGAATGAACCATAAATTGCAACCGTACTGAGACGGATCGACCGTCAAATATCAATATTTCAAAGAGTGGGGCAACTCCGAGCCTATATAATAATACTGCAGATAAAAACATAGGCTGTACCCATGAATATATCAACCGATTCTGATACCTGTAAAAGCCAGTTAAGGAACCCGTGGGCTGCATTCAGTCAGTGTATTGTAATTTAGGCAAATGAGCTGACAACCTGCCACCACTGCAGCAATACAATTACTCTGAAGTAGTGGCGGAAACTGTTTTTAGGAAGACGTTGAGGTTCTGCCGAAAAGTATACAGGCTTTCTGATATAGAAATACAAATATATAACTATATATTCTTCCATGCTGGACTGGGAGAGATAGAAAAACAAACTTAGAATGTGCCATCTGCATCTCCTTCAGGCATGCTGTAAAAATCGAGGATTCGAGGGTTTCAGTATTGTTATTTAGGGGATGGGCTGACAATCTGTCACTATAGCAATATACAGATCTATCTGAAATAACTCTTAAAACTTGTCAGACGTGGCAGAACGTTTTTGTTTAGGTCGTTTACGCTCTGCCTACCCCATTAGGGATAAAGGCGTGATTATATGTATGTATGTAATATATAACTTACTCGCAATGGTACCTAATGACGCCATTGTTGTAATCCTTCCAGCTCTGTGAATTGACAGTCGCCACTACAGGACCGTGCGTCGCTAACGTCGACGCTAGCCATTTAGCCGTTACGTTCCTAAAATAAAATAAAAAAGTCGAAAATCTTGTGTTGGGATCTATACCTGATGAAGGATTATGCACCAAAACTGGAATAACCTATGCACTGCACGTGCATACTACAATCCACAAGACCTCATTTTTCATTAGGTCTGAAATAAATATACAGTTTCGTAGATTTTGTGATGCGTAACACGGTAAAAAAATATTTTTGGATTTTTTAATACAATATAATATTTTGAGTTATTTAAAAATATTGATTTTTTGGACAGAGTTCGATTTTCTGCCACAATATCCTTTACCTATTACACAGACTTAATAGAGAACAAGAGAACCTAACGGACCTATTATTACCTTACCTATGCATACGAAAAAAAAACTGACAATCAATCAAGTTGTCACTTTCTTTTTTTTTGTTCTTGGCAAAGGGAAAAGTTACACACGGAAGAACTTTGTGACTTACGACCTTTTAGAATAAATCATATTTCAAAAAATTATTTCTCCGGAAAGAAAGGATAATTCGACAAAGTTACAATGAAAACTCTCTAAAATTGTGATAATCTATCCATAAATCAATTAAAAGTTTCATGTTAAAACAGTGAGGTGTCATGGATTACGGGACTCATCAGTGGGCAAATGACGTCTGTCGTATGCGGGCATGCGGGATGAATTATGAGCCAACCAATAAGTGGTTGCCGAGAAACGATAGACAGCACGGGGCAGGATAGCGAGTCGTAAGGCCCGTATTTATAATAAGCTCTCAAGAGTGACATCGAGTTTGAGTCTGAATCAGAAATGTCATTTCAGTACAAAACGGCCTGTCAAATCCACACTTAATATTGCTCTCAAACTTGAGATCGCTTTATAAATACGAGCCTAAGTCCGTTTTAGCAATCAGCTCTTGAGAGTAACAGCGAATTTGAATTCGTATCAGAAATGTAGTTTCACTACAAAACGGCCTTTCAAATCCAGACTCAATATCGCTCTCAATCTTGAGATTGCTTCATAAATACGAGCCATAGATTGACCGGAGTAGGAGACTCTGCTTCAGGACGGGAGATTGTAGTTCTGATAGAACTGATGATGGACTTACTTGTTAAATGTTCTTCTGGTGAGAACTACTCCCGACTTCGGCCAGCCCTTCAACTGGCAAGACTGGTTCACGTTTTTCAACTGGTATTGTTCTTCGGGAACTATCGGCAAGTTGAAGTCGCAGAGAAATTCTATTGCTTTCATCGGATTACCACCATTACATCTACCCGTATAATTTGAACAATCCAAAAGTTCCTGTATAAGACAAAATATACAGGGTTAAAAAAATTTGCTAGCTTAGGGTGTCATCCTACGCATACATACATACATACATAAATCACGCCTTTATCCCTAATGGTGTAGGCAGAGCGAAAACGACCGAAAGGTCGTTCCGCCACGTCTGACAGGTTTTGAGGGTTATTTCAGATGGTCATGTGTATTGCTATTAGTGACAGGTTGTCAGCCCATCGCCTAAATTGCAAAACATTAAAACCCTCGAATCCCTTAGCTGGTTTTTACAGCATGCCCGGGAGGAGATGCAGCTGGCACATTCTATGTTTTTCTATCACTCCCAGTCCAGCATGGAAGATACCCATGAAACTGAATAATTTGAATAAATTTCCCCAAGGAACATAGGTCGAAATATGAAGAAACAAATAGGCATAAGCTTGAAGGCCTATAAGCTTTGGAATACCCTCTAGTCTAGTCGCTAGATGGTAATAGGCATGTTGACTGGGTGGCTAAAAAAAACCAAAACGTTTATACTTTAAAACTGATGGCTAAAATACTGTGGATATCATTCATCATAAAAAAAAAATGCACATTTCGATTTAATAATCAAGTTAAAAATATAGAAGTTATTGATTTGAGTAGTCAAGATTTACTTGCGTGTGACGTCATAACCCAGTATTTTAGTATAAAAAATAGTTTTTGACATTTCATAAAAAGTTGCTGATTTGACTAGTAGTCAAATAGCGTATTCTTTGTTCTGAGCGTATTCTAGTCACAAGCATTATGGGCTTTTAAGCTCATAGGCTATCAAGCTTATGAGCTTTCAACTAGTGTACCTACCTCAATGCTGAGTCGTTGCAGACGGCGAGTCTCATCATCATCATCATACCATAACACCAACCACGGTGCGGGCGTAACAGGATCCGCGCAATCCTTGGTCCACAACATATCCCATTACGTGCCCTCCGATGCACAGAATGTCCCCTACTGTACCTCAATACTGAGTCGTTGTAGACGGCGAGTCAGATTACTGATCATCATCATAGACTCCATAACACCGACCACGGAGTGGGAGTAACAGGATCCGCACAATCCTTGGTCCACAATATGTCCCATCACGTGCCCTCCGAAGCACGGAATGCCCCCTACTATACCTGAATACTAAGTCGTTGTAGACGGCGAGTCAAATTACTGATCATCATCATAGACTCCATAACACCGACCACGGAGTGGGAGTAACAGGATCCGCGCAATCCTTGGTCCACAACATGTCCCATCACGTGCCCTCCGAAGCACGGAATGCCCCCTACTATACCTGAATACTAAGTCGTTGTAGACGGCGAGTCAGATTACTGATCATCATCATAGACTCCATAACACCGACCACGGTGTGGGAGTAACAGGATCCGCACAATCCTTGGTCCACAACATGTCCCATCACGTGCCCTCCGAAGCACGGAATGCCCCCTACTATACCTGAATACTAAGTCGTTGTAGACGGCGAGTCAGATTACTGATCATCATCATAGACTCCATAACACCGACCACGGAGTGGGAGTAACAGGATTCGCACAATCCTTGGTCCACAATAGGTCCCACCATGTTACGTCCGTTTCTGTTGCGCCTGAAAAAAATATTCTTCAACGTACATTCCATGGAATACTTATTAAATGACATGTGAATCTACACAGTAAAAACTAGTAAACCGCATCACAACGTATCAAAGCAGTGGAGAAGAAGCCAAATAAGCAGAAAAAGAAGAATAGAATACAATAAACAAACTAAATTAAATTCACAAACAGTCACTCACTTTATTAAATTAAATCGCGTCGTTCGCGACATGTTTCGGGACACCGAATGTCCCGATTCGTAACCATCCCGACTTAACTAAATCTCAACTAAAATTATTGCCATCCCGTTCTGTTCTCTCATGATAGGAAGTGACAGGTATGGACTTATAATAGTTAAGTCGCGTATTTTGCAACCACGAATTGCTACCATTGTTTGTGTATTTAATTTAGCATGTCTCACTTATAAGTTTAAAAAGTTTGAGTCAACAAACTCTTAGGGTAACAGGGTCGCTCCAAACCAATACCGATGAGTTTTCTCTCTTAATTGTTTATGATTTTTCATGAAATTTCGTATAGTTGTGCGTGCAGAATATAAAACTGTATCTGAAATTTATTTAAAATTTCAGATACAGTTTTATATTCTGCACGCACAACTATACGAAATTTCATGAAAAATCATAAACAATTACGCGAGAAAACTTCATCGGTTTGGTTTGGAGCGGCCCTGTTACCCTAAAGAGTTTGTTGACTGTACACTGCAACACGTCCTACTTTATGAATCAAGTCTTTCCCTATATTTAAATCGGATACGAATTGAATTCGAATCTAATATGGATGAGTGCACAAACGCCCATAGGGTTTGTGCCACAAATGTTACAATCATGTGCGTTTTCAACTAAATACGTACCAGTCAACTTTGAGGGGTAGATCGTCCCATTCCACATTAAAATCCATGTTGTTTTCTGTTTCGAAATGCTTATCGCCGTTACAGGTCTGATTATAATCACCTTCTGAAAGGTCCCTGATAAAGCGGCATCCATCAACATAGTACTTTGAAATTCTTCATCACACATGTCAGAGAACTTTGTGATTCCGTAAACTGCGCCTTTTCCAGCCAGGTTTTTTATTCTTGACAGAGATTCCTAAAAAACAGGATTGTAATAAGTCCGTCTTTACATATATGGCTGAACGATTCCATCATCACAGTTCATATGAACTACAGCCCTAGTCAGCTGTTTTTAGCCTTATACAGGGTGTTAATTTAATTGCGTGATCAGAAAAAATATTTTTTCAAGCCACTTCAATCAGATAATTTGTAATGAAAAGCCAACTTTAATTCGAGGAGTTTTAAAAATATATTTTTATGTGATCCTTTATCGATACTCAAACAACAATACCTTCTAAAGCTAATGGCACGCAATTAAATTACCACCCTGTTTACGGTCTGTCTACCCCATTAGGGATAAAGGCGTGATTTTATGTATGTATGTATGTAATGTATAAATACAAAATGCCAATTGGCTACTTTCCAACTAGTCAAATCAGCAACTTTTTATGAAATGTCAAAAACGCTTTTTTGTATGAAAATAGTAAATTATAACGTCACATTTTAGTGTAATATTGACTAATCAAATCAATAACTTATATACTTTTAATTCGATTACTAACTGTGCATTTTTTTTTATTATGAATGAAATCCACAATATTTTTAGCCATTAGTTTTAAGTATAAACGTTTTGAATTTTTTAAGCTACCCAGTCAAGTACCCAATTAAAATAACTTACCTTGAAGTTTTTAAATCTTCTCAATTGCTCATCCTGAGTATCGTATCTCTTATGAAATCTCCTCATAAACGCCGAAAACATGTACTCATCATCATCTCTGCTTATAATGACAACTTCTTGAGGACTTTGTCGCAACAAGTAAGACGGTGATGACGGCAGCAAATTGTAGCCGAAGGGATAACACACACATAACAAGAGCACGCCCAAAAATGCACATAAAAATATTTGAAATTTCAATGTATTCTTTTCTTTGGAGTTAAATTCTGAATTTTCTGACATTTTTGTAATAATTATTCACAAAAAATACACTTTTAACGAACCGATGATCTAATTACACGCGTCCTTATAAGGATAGACTACGAATGTTTATTTATTTATTCGGTATAAACATATTCGTGATTTTTTAAACTACGAATTGCTACCAATATCAAGGAAAATGTTATATTTAACATTTTCCTTGATATTGGTAGCAATTCGTAGTTGTAAAAATCACGACTTAACTAATATAAGTCTATAAATGTCATTTTCTATCATGAGGGAACAGAAAGGGACGGCAATAATTTTAGAGAAGATTTAGTTAAGTTGTGCCCTCCACGAATCAATACCAATGCGTTTGAGTATGACTAACTATGACAAACCACATTTTCCTGTAAAAGGAGAAATAATGTACCTATCTTTAAACATTGTCGAATAATATGACGTTATGTTTTTTTTTTATTTTAGTAGATTTTTATAAGGTATTAACCCTTCAGATAAATAAATTATGTGCGTGAAAAGCAGAAGATATACTTACAAAAAAATATATAAGTGTGTGGTTAACGTTCGTAGTTAACTAATAAATAAAATTCAGTCGTTTGAAATGTGTAAAAAGTTTAATAGGTATTTACATTATAGGCACAATGGTGAACACACAATTATTACTGTTATTAATGATTACAATAATGTACTGCAAGACTAGCAAAATATTGCAAAATGTATTTAACTCCCTGTATGTACGTAAATTTAAAAATTGGATTGTTTTTATTTTATTTTATTGAATTGTAACACATATAGTATGCTCTTTTATTCGACATTTATTTGCACACACAGTGCTATAAAATTTATAAATGAAATGCTTATTTCGGAATGCCACTTTCAAAAGCATAATTTAAGTTATTGATTGCGATAGGCTTAGCACGCACAGCGATTTCACTCGCGCGTTTAAAAAATCGCGGGTGCAGAATTTGTATGTGGAATCTCGCGCGATTTTTTTCGCAAGTGCGTGCACCTCCATACATTTCCATACATCACAGATTTTTGCGGATTTAATTCGCGCGGAAAAAATCGCACTGCGTGCTAAGCCTTATTATCTTCAAACCTGTACATTTTTAATCGCTATTATATTTCGTTTAGCTTTAAAAAGTGACACCCAGAAATAAGCCCAATGTCGTATCAAATTAAACTCAATTTTATACCTTAGCTTACCGTACGTAATATAAACTAATTCAAACTTCATTATTGCATTTTTGTTTCTGAGTATTCTTAAACTACATGTATTTGCTCTTATTTCATGATAAAACAGATAAACTACAAAAACATTTACTCCTATTACAACGTGTAACAGAAAGGGTATATGCATTGAGAAATGTGTGAATCTACCCATGAAACCGAACAACTTTCTCTAAGAAACATCGGTCGAAGAAAGAAAAAAAAAGTTGACCTTTCATACTAAATGCATCAGCTGATAGCGTATTTAGTATGAGAAGTCAATTTTTTTTTCGTATTTCGACCTATGTTCCTTAGGGAAAGTTGTTCAGTTTCATGGGTAGATTCACACATTTCTCGATGCATATACCCTTTCTGTTACACGTTGTATAACTGCGATGTTCTTTTCTAAACTAATGCAATAATACAACAGCAGAACAACGAAAAATAAATGCATCTACTTCTAAACTAGAAGCAAAGTAAAAAGCAATATAAATCTCATCATCATCATCATCAGCCTAGTAATTTGATCCCAGATGTTTTTAATATATTTTTTTTTATTATCATTATCACAGTAACATGGTCTTATTTAATCTGTATGTGGTATCAGGCAAGACTTTTGGCCCTTTATTTAATTTGTGTGTGGTATCGGGCAAGACTTTTGGCACCTTATTTAATTTGTGTGTGGTATCAGGCAAGCCTTTTGGCACCTTATTTAATTTGTGTATGGTATCAGGCAAGCCTTTTCGCACCTTATTTAATTTGTGTGTGGTATCAGGCAAGACTTTTTGCAACTTATTTAATTTATATGTG
>JARACY010004164.1:0-28408 GCA_029255725.1 Scrobipalpa atriplicella | reverse complement strand
GAAGAATAGAAATTTATCAAATAAATTAGTCTTTTATTACCATCATGGCGAGATATTCGTATTCGTATTCGTATTCGCCGAATAGTAAGTTTGATATCCGTATTCGTATTCGTATTCGTAAAAGTACTATTCGTTGCATCACCAGTGTGTATCAATCAGTTGTGCAAGCATGGCCAAGAGTAAGAAACTCCCACTTGAGTGTGATTAGAGAAGCGCACGCGCACGCGCATTGTAGTGGATACTTACGACTTCTTTATTATTGTTTTACAGCTTGTGAAAGTTTTACCACTGCAAATTAAAGTTTGAATGTTAACATTATCGATAGTACAATACAAAGTTGGCTAATTGCCTCCAGTTGCTTGTGTAAGTTCGATGTTTCACAAAGGTACAACACAACTGTATTATATAAGCTTAGGTAATGTTCAATATCTGTGTTATTATAAAGGTACTGTTTAGTTACAAAAGCCAAAATGGTAATGTTCTGCTTTTGGATTAGGTAAATTTCATTGAAAGTTAAAATATTTACTCGAGTATGAAATTCTGATTTGAGTCAATACCTGTTCAAAAGAATTTGGGCAAATGAAATTTCCAGAAATAAACAGAGTTTTATTAACCCAGGAATGGGTATAAATATTTGATATTTACAAACCCAATTCATGTTTTAATTTTGTTTTGCTGTAACTCATTTTTGTACGGATGGCACTATTTATTATTTATTACCTACTATATTAGCTATAGCCTAAAATACCCGACTTGACACTGAAATAACACTCGATGTTTACTCACTTAAACGTAGGCCCCGACGACGACGATAAATAACTTTGAAAGCCTTCAGAGACTCTTCTTTGTATTTATAATGTTCTATTTTTATCACAACGTCGGCAATAATACTTTGTCCTCTGAAAAATAGCGAATTTAAGTTACAAAAAGAGGAAGGTTTTAAAGTGAAAGATTATTGTTCCCTTTTGAATATTAAGCACGATTTATCTGATTTAAAATACCTAGTATTTTAAGCTAAAAGTAAATATGACCCGTATAAATAAATCAGCTCTCAAGACAAACAGCGAGTTTGAGTTCGAATCAGAAATGTCATTTCAGAACAGGGCCTCAAGTCTGCTAAATGAATCGTGTCAAAATGGCATGCCGATGTCGTCTCAATGGTGACATTTTGAAGATTTCGTATTCTGTTAATTTTTTTAGAGATCAATGTCTTTCCAATGGTGTCACAATGGTGTTTCAATGGTGTTTCAATGACTTGCTACAGGATGCCACTGTGATTTTTGACAGGTCAATCTAAAATTTGACGTTTATGTATGGCCACGCTTTAAATGAGCACGGCGAAAAAATGAACTAACACCGTCATCTTGAGATTTGACAGTTCTCCTTGTACTGCAGGGCCCCCGCCCACGTTCATCTAGAACCGCGTCGTACTGAACCACCCGAACCACCGAATCCACTATGAAAATAGGTATGGTTGTTCAATGGCGTCAGTACGGCCAAAATCGCATGGAGACGAAACGTCAAAATTTAGTAGAATACGAAATTAACATGCCGTCATGAAGCCATCGAAGAGCAGAATACCAAAAAACATCGTGGCGGTTCGGTGGTTCGGGTGGTTCAGTACGACGCGGTTCTAGATGAACGTGGGCGGGGGCCCTGCAGTACAAGGAGAACTGTCAAATCTCAAGATGACGGTGTTAGTTCATTTTTTCGCCGTGCTCATTTAAAGCGTGGCCATACATAAACGTCAAATTTTAGATTGACCTGTCAAAAATCACAGTGGCATCCTGTAGCAAGTCATTGAAACACCATTGAAACACCATTGTGACACCATTGGAAAGACATTGATCTCTAAAAAAATTAACAGAATACGAAATCTTCAAAATGTCACCATTGAGACGACATCGGCATGCCATTTTGACACGATTCATTTAGCAGACTTGAGGCCCTGTTCTGAAATGACATTTCTGATTCGAACTCAAACTCGCTGTTTGTCTTGAGAGCTGATTTATTTATACGGGTCATATTTACTTTTAGCTTAAAATACTAGGTATTTTAAATCAGATAAATCGTGCTTAATATTCAAAAGGGAACAATAATCTTTCACTTTAAAACCTTCCTCTTTTTGTAACTTAAATTCGCTATTTTTCAGAGGACAAAGTATTATTGCCGACGTTGTGATAAAAATAGAACATTATAAATACAAAGAAGAGTCTCTGAAGGCTTTCAAAGTTATTTATCGTCGTCGTCGGGGCCTACGTTTAAGTGAGTAAACATCGAGTGTTATTTCAGTGTCAAGTCGGGTATTTTAGGCTATAGCTAATATAGTAGGTAATAAATAATAAATAGTGCCATCCGTACAAAAATGAGTTACAGCAAAACAAAATTAAAACATGAATTGGGTTTGTAAATATCAAATATTTATACCCATTCCTGGGTTAATAAAACTCTGTTTATTTCTGGAAATTTCATTTGCCCAAATTCTTTTGAACAGGTATTGACTCAAATCAGAATTTCATACTCGAGTAAATATTTTAACTTTCAATGAAATTTACCTAATCCAAAAGCAGAACATTACCATTTTGGCTTTTGTAACTAAACAGTACCTTTATAATAACACAGATATTGAACATTACCTAAGCTTATATAATACAGTTGTGTTGTACCTTTGTGAAACATCGAACTTACACAAGCAACTGGAGGCAATTAGCCAACTTTGTATTGTACTATCGATAATGTTAACATTCAAACTTTAATTTGCAGTGGTAAAACTTTCACAAGCTGTAAAACAATAATAAAGAAGTCGTAAGTATCCACTACAATGCGCGTGCGCGTGCGCTTCTCTAATCACACTCAAGTGGGAGTTTCTTACTCTTGGCCATGCTTGCACAACTGATTGATACACACTGGTGATGCAACGAATAGTACTTTTACGAATACGAATACGAATACGGATATCAAACTTACTATTCGGCGAATACGAATACGAATACGAATATCTCGCCATGATGGTAATAAAAGACTAATTTATTTGATAAATTTCTATTCTTCTAATAATTAAAATTTACAACAGGCAAATTTTTATTCAAAAAACATAAAATTTGTAGATTTTCTGGTTTAAGGCGATTTCTTTTTTCAGTCTGAATGTTCCCAGCCGTTGAAAAAAGTCTTTCTGAGGCGACTGTTTTTGGCTTCAGTGAAAAATACGTAAAATATTAGTTTTTAAATATTCGTATTACTATTCGGCGAATACAAATATTCGTATTCGTATTCGTTGCATCACTAATACACACAACATAGGTATCAGTTTACACCGGGAGCCGACGCTATACGCGACTCGGCGCGCACTTAGCAATAGTGTGATACAGTGATTTGAGAAGTCGCTGGCGCTCTTTTACTCTTCTGTGGTGCGATACAATATAGAAGTTTATTAACTATGCAAAAAAATAAAAGTTTATAAACATCTAAAATTTAAATTAATGTATCGTTTTACAACGGGGTGCACCTTCAAGGTGTACTGACTCTACGACGTAGCAGTTGTAGCGATTTGCTACGAGCTCACGTGCAATCACCAAATTCAACATAGAGCAAAACCTTTGATCTTCTATCTTATGTCGTGTAGGTTGCGAGTCGATCGACTCGATGAACCCTGGACTGGAGTCAGAGTTTTAAACTGCCTAATAGCACAGCTAAGAGGCCTCTAACATGGTTTCTGTAACGACTACTATCAAAGACCGACGGCTTAATGTGCCCTTCAAAGCACGGAATCCCTTTTCTTTTTGGGACAATCAGGTGATTCAACATGCAATGTCCTAACCAAACTGGAATAAAACCTCATAAAGTGATAAATTAACAAATATCAATTTTGCGCCCATGGCTCAAACCACTAGACCATGGAGGCAGCAGCAGAGCAAAACTTTTGATAACAATATCAGTGAAGCAATGTACTCGTTGTTTTGCACGCAACTGAGCTTAAAAATGCGAAACCGTTAATTTGCTGAGTAGTAGTTAATTTACAGCTGCCAATGCAACATAACACACGCACCGTATCACCATTACTGAAATACACCCACACACACACACACACGTCACGCCAAGCAGAAAACAAACTACTTACTTTGATTTAATGCACCAGTGTAAGTGTGATCACGGTACTTAAATTAACGAAATTGTTAACTTTCGAGAGAGTAATTTGAGTATATTCTTTTCACAAAATTTATAAAAGGGTAGTTTTCCTGATTGACGGAATTTTACGTCAATGTTCCGCGATAAAACATTAAATGAGAATAATTTTACAGCTACAAGCTTTTTAATGTGAATAGTATAAGCTTTTTGTATGTGGTCCACTTAATATATTTTTAAAAAATGTTTAAGTTTTTATTTTATAAATAGTTAAAATTTCCGTCATATCATTTCCGTAGGAGAACTACCCAAAAATGGAATTATAAAACATTCATTTGCTCATTGATAACTCTTTGTAGATATTAGTTTTATAATAAATACTTACCTATTTTACAAGTACAAGCTTGCCGTTCATTTTCTTTTAAACATTACGGTACCATTCCTACATTCCGCTATTACAGAAGCGCTGTGAATGTGTATCCTGCATGCTGATACTGAACGTGCATTGAACTGGAAACAGGACGCAATTTCACAGCCGTTAGCATTGTTATCGTCACTACTAGTACCATTTCCTTTTGCAAGTTTGCACGTATCTTTTTAGGCGCTTTTTAATCTAAGTATGTAAATACAAATATTACAACAACTGTCAGCATTGATAATTGCATTCCTAGTAATGTTTTACATTAAGTGAATTTGTTGCATAACATGACATGTGATTGTAAACTGTCAACGAAGATGATCCTATTTTAGACACTACGGTTCATATTTTTGAAGAAACTAGATTTCCGCCCCGCGGGTGCTACCGCGGCTTACTGAGTTTTCCCGCGGGAATCAGGAATTTTCCCGGGGTAAAAAGTAGCCTATGTGTTAATCCAGGGTGTCAGCTGCTTTCATGCCAAGTTTTATTAAAATCGCTCCAGCCGTTTAGACTTGAAAGAGTAACATACATCCATCCATACTTACAAACTTTTGCGTTTATAATATTACTAGATTTCCGCCCCGCGGCTTACTGAGTGTTACTGTGGGAATCGGAAATTTTCCCGGAGAAATAGTAGCCTATGTGTTATTCCAGGGTATCAGCTATCTCCATACCAAATTTTATTAAAATCGCTCCAGCCGTTTAGACGTGAAGAAGTAACAAACATAAGAGACATTCAAATTAAGTATAGATTTGACAGGACATTTTTTATTAAAATTACATTTCTGATTAAAATTAAAATTTGAGATCTAATCATTTAAACAGGCCGTTATATAGAGATGTCTTCCTAAGATACTGTATCCATCAGGCTTGTGTTCCGTCTGGAGCCGTCGCGGTAATTAACTGCTGTCGTTAAAACTTCAAGCTGATTCATTAATTGGCTGCGGTTTAATTTAGCTGTGCGGAAATAAGATTTTTTAAAAGAAGAGCTTTTTGACTGAAGCTAAAACATTGAGTAAAACATTAATCAATATGCTTATTGTGAAATTAAGTAAATCTATTCTTATCTCATCCTATTTTATATAGCCGTTAGTGTAAATAGCCGTAAATATAATCTTAAGTAAATTATTTGAAAATAGGTATTTTTGTCAGTTTTTTAAATGCATTTCAAACCATTTGAATAATAAATCAGTCAATATCAAGTTCAATAGACAGTATTTGTGTCAATTGATTTTTATCAAGTAGGCTTGAAAAGTGGGTCCTCTGATCGATATCTCTAGGATAAACAGCCAGGTCGTTGTTCCCGGTCGAGGCCAGTTGTTATCCGCGCCATAAATTACTATCACGGATTCCTTTTCTACCTGGCCTATTTTATTTTACTCGTTGGATATTATTCGCAATCCAAACTTTAGGCTCAATGATGTTTTAATTTTAAGCCGCAGAACGTAGTAGTCGTGGCTGTTCCGATGGATGTAGGATGTGCTAAGTTGATATGTGTACGTTTATGGATAGTTTCGTCGAATTTTAATCTCTCGGTTTGAAACTTCATCCTTAAACAAATTTGTCGACATACTTATAGTTAAGTTTTGCATGCGCATCCCGGCTATGTTATAATAATATACTAAAATTCATGCGATGACACTCATAGTGCCCTCTACGATTCCCTGTATCGAGGTGCCATGGACAAACACAGAAACAAGCGATTATTATTATTTGCATCACCGTTCGAGAGCTGACCGCAGCAATGAACGCACATCAAAGAGAGTTCATGCTGCGCGCGACTAACATTACAATTTACTGATATTGACAAACCACATCAAACAGCCTTTAAAATTTCCAGTTCAAATGTTGTAATAGTTTAAGTGGTTGGGCAAAGGTTGGCTGTAACGTTTTTCATTCCATACTACCATGTATAAAAACTAAATCTAGCTTGACCCACCTCTCTTCCGTCACCCCCCGCGCGTCTGTACCTGAAAATTTTCTTTACCGATTTCCCTGTATATTTTTCTCATTTAAATATTCAAATAGTGTTCTTTTTTACTAAAAAAAATACACCCGATCCAATCTAGACACAGCAATGTCTATGAATATTTAAAAACTTCTTTAAAGAAAGTGTGTCGGTCTAAAGCTCCTTTCTCCCGGTTCATTTAAACGCCGCCGCTACCTGTGAGAGCCTGAGAGATCATGACTTGGAAGTAGGCTACGAGGATACCTTCTCCTCTCTATCTCTTAAGTCGCTGCTAGTACTTTTGAGTTGCATTGCTGGGTATGCCCGCAAACTATATAAGTTACCTTTATTCCCCATATTCAAGGGACATACCCGTGGGTTAGTTCATTACAAAACGCACATTCCGTGAAGTGGCAATTACCAAACGCTCAAATGCCGAATTCGGGGTTTGTATTTTTCATTGGCCATTGGGCAAATTTGGGGAACGAGTCTAACATTAAATAAAATATTGAATCAGAACTAGCCAACGCAAAGCGAATTGCTTTTGCTACGGCATTGACTGTGAAGTACCAGAGTACCGTCTATGTTATTTACAGGTAGCGTCTAAGTGTAAGCATCGTCGAGCTCCTGCATGCGGCAGTTAATTACAGCCTCCTATAATCCTGCCTCGAGGAGATTAGTGATTACCTGCGCCTGCGCCCTGAAACAAGTGCATAGCTATGTCATGTCATGTGATTCTTCAGGACTTATGAATAGCTTTTGAGTGATCATCATAAGGAATTTTACTCATTGGCTTAAACATTCTTTCCTTACTAGAATCTATATATACCAATATTACAACCAATATAAAATATTTGCCTTAACTACCAATATTACAACAGATAAATTATTTTGTACCTACTACCTAAGGAACTCATTGAGTTATACCATATTATTATTTCAGCTCATTCAAATATAAGCGTAACCTCTATCGATTAGCTCGTAGCTTGAACATTGTGGTATCATCTTCATAACGATACACTTTCGAGCAGGTACTGTACGTAATGTAATATTCTCGGGCAGCGTAGGATTCGCCGGGAGTACGTAAAACTAGTAGCACAATTTCTTAATATAGTAAACTAGCTTTCTGCCCGCAGTTGCACCCGCGATAAATGAGTTTTTCCATGCGGAAATGACAGTTTTCCCGCGGTTAAAAAGTAAAAGTAGCTAATTATTATATGTGCCAAGTCTCATCCTGATTCGTCCAGTGGCTGAATCATGATTGAGTAACAAACACCCAAACATTCAAAATAATTCAAATAATATTAGGATAAATTCGTGGTGCCATTTTTTTATACAAAAAGATAAAAATCATGTTACCTTTCTTTATGAGCATACAGGAAAACGAAGAAAACATCGCTCAGAGTTTCAAAATGGTTCCGCTCATCGGCTGTATAAATATTCGAATGTTTTCCGAAAGTTTCTTCACAGACAGGAAATAATCATCGGGGCAGTTAATCTTCTAAACTGAATTGAAGTAAAGAAAAACTTTGAAGAAGTCTGGATTTTCCGCAGATTGCAATCTGCTTTTAAACTACTACTCATTGTGGCACATGTTTCTCTGTTGGACTGTACACCAACATTATTGCATTGTTTTCATTAAGGCGACACGTCTTTGACCCTTAGCTTTGGCTTAATCAACACACCTCGGGCGGTCACTGACCTTTTGCTCAGTAACAACACAGTTATTGCGGAAATTTTATTTATAAATTATGGTCATACCAGTTCGTTCATTCCGTAGCTGTTGATCTTTTTCAGCTTGTTTATGTCTGTTTTTTTTTTGTGGTTTTATGTATTTTACCTATTGGTTTTAAGCACGCGCTTTTAAGATCACGTCATTAAATTTACAAGAATGGTGAAAAGTAATTAGGGTTAATTGATTGGCGTGTTGAAACAGTAGTCATGTGTGTTGGGGGGGGGGGGGGGTGAAGGGGTAAAGTAAAGAGGGAGGGGGGGGAGGGTGGTTTGTTTGATCAGCACGCCATTGTTAGTAATACGGTCACAGCTAACAATGAGCGGCCTATTAATGCCATACAGGTGATCGGAGTTTAATCAAAATGTACTGTTGTTGTTTTGTGGTACACACTTTACTTATAATACCGTGGCGGATGTGAGTTTGATTCTCACAGGGACTTTTGAATGTTTATATTATTGTATCACTATGTTTTCAGTTTAAATAGGATAATGCAAGCTAAATCATCTGATTGTATAATAAGTAGGTAAATAATGCAAACCTAAGGTAAATCTCTGATACCTAGCAAAAAAAGATGAAATCATTTTTGACTTGCAGAAACCTTTGTTTAAACCAAATTTGTACCCATTAATTATTTCAAACTTCTTACTGAAAAAAACTAAAAAGTAAAAGGAGAATGAACAGAACAGTCACAGCGGGTTCTGCAGACGACAAAAGTTGGCATTATACGGCTGAGAGTGATAATGAGATTTCCTTCAGCAGGATTAGTTCTTAAGAACCTAAGGTTTGATTTCCGAAAAACAGCCACCTTGATTTTTGACATCAGTTTTTTGGGGGGTCCGCTTTTTATTGAATCCTGGTGATGTCCCTAGTTAAGCTATTAGGTTGAGTGTGGTATCATTTTTGTATAAAGAAAGGATGCTGAACTCAATTCTAAAATCAAACTTGCATTATTTTGAAGTAATAACCTATAAAATGATATTTCAGTAATTTTAACTTACTTAATTTATGTAGCTCTCAGCTACGGATGAGCTAGAACAAGTGCTACGAATGCTACGAGTCACCTACTACGCTGTGCTACGATATAATTCGTACGTTCACGAAGTGGTTTTCGAATTTCATGCGTGAGGAGGTTAGCATGAGGAGAGGAGATATATAAAGGGTTCGTTATTCACTCGCACCCTTTTCACACCTTCCCTCTGAGTACCTCTCCTTTATAAGGTTAGATTGCGCGCTGCTTACACTCGTAAATAAGGTTTTATTTGCGCGTTATACCTAAACAACGACGCTGCTGATTTAGTTTGCTGCTTTAAATTGGTAATCAATAAATACGCAGATTACGCAGCAATATTCGATGTTGATGTAGAAAAAAAAAAATCTAACTGCTTGTATTTATAAAAGTCACTCAAATTTGATACTAGTTTTATGTAGAGTTTTAAGTCGCCTGTCTTACTCAGTCTAATTTTTAGTTCCTACTTAGGTACGCTATCACGACTCAGACTTCAGCCGAGTCGCTCCTAATTTATAAACATTATAATTCAAATATAGAACGCGGGTGCGCACTCGGGATGTGTCGCTAGTCACGTATTAAGTGCGTATCAGCCATGTGTTTTGCGCCATTTATACAGGATGTTAAAATCAATTATACGGGGTGTATAGGGAAGTTATACAGAGTGTTAAAAATAATTATACGGGGTGTATGGGAAGTTATACAGGGTGTTAAAATCAACTTTACAGGGTGTATAGAGAAGTTATACATGGTGTTAAAATTGATTTTAACACCCTGTATAACTTCCCCATACACTCCGTATAGTTGATTTTAACACCCTGTATAACTTCCCCATACACCCCGTAGAGTTGATTTTAACACCCTGTATAACTTCCCATACACCCCGTAGAGTTGATTTTAACACCCTGTATAACTTCCCTATACACAGAATAAAGTTGATTTTGACACCCTATATAACTTCTCTATACACCCTGTAAAGTTGATTTTAACACCCTGTATAACTTCCCCAGTCAATCAAGTGATTCAGCCTACATTGTCCTAGCCAAACTAAGAAAAATCTGGTGAAAGCAGCCTTGACACTGGCTGATTTGCCAGTTGCAATAGCCGAATAAGTTAAAAGAAGAAGAAAAAGACTGACTCACGATTATGAACTCGATTTAGCTGATACGTACCTGATTTGAGTGCGGTTGCGTTTATAAATTAACAAGCTACTCAAGTTCTGAGTAAAAGTTTAATTATGACTTGCTTGATCGACTCCCGAGTGCGGTTCTGAGTCTCAACTATAATTGCGGCCCTAACGTCTCAAACTACGCCGGTCCACCATATTACCTTTTGGGATTATTTGACAAATCAGTCGACCTGCGACCACGACAATTGAAACATTGTTGAAACGTCGGGAACCAGGTAAATTCCTATGATTTACTACCAAAATTTATCGCGAATAGACCCGATAAAAAGTAAAATGAGTATTTAACCAAGTGAATTTGTTTGGAAGCACGATTTTTCAGAGAAATTTGTTCAGTTTCATAATTTAAACTTTAGACCTAAACAAGCTCTTTAAATTTCTTTGTCGAATAAAAAACCTCTCTTTGTTGTATTGTAAGCAACGACAATTTCTTTCATCTAATTTATCTGGGGGCACGGCCAGTGCCCCCGGCCAAGTGGAGCGCGAAGCCAGCCCGGGCACGGCCGTACTACCCTTTTCTGGAACCATTTCGGCGCATTTTCGCACCCCTATAATCTTGGAAGTGTGATGTACTAACGCGCCGAAATTATTGTTGTCTGATTTACTCTCTGACATGATACAAACCCAGAAAAATTATCCATGTAGCCCTTTTGGTTTGGAAGTTATGGGTATGTCAAGTTAGGGCAAAACGACACTGACATAGATAGATAGATACCCAGGGATCATCAAAATAGAACTGGTACTTCCTAGAAAGCTGAAACTTGGCACTTAGATCAGGTTTAGCATGTACATAAAGGGAAAATTATCAGAACTTGGATAATTGAAGATTTGGAGTACCTGATGAGAAACAAGCCCCTAACCCTAAGTGCCCAGCCAAACTATCACAGATACGGAATAGCTGTCTTTGCAAAGCACTTTCTATTATTATATAAAAATTGAACATCTGGAAAGTACCTGATTAGGAACTCTAACAGCCCATAGCTAAACTAACACAGATACAGAAAAGCCGCCCTAGCAAAAGTTATTCAGTTTGACAAGCACTTTCTGTTGATATATAAAAATCAAAGATCTGGAGTACCTGATGTGGAACCCTAAGTGCTCAGCTAATCTATCAAAGATACGCGGAAGCCGCCTTAATGAAAATTATGAATAAAATTATTTTCTACCGACTTACACAAATTGAAAGTCTGGAGGGCCTGATATGAAATCATAGGAGCCGGAGCCGAACTTTACTTCACTTAAAATTAAACTATAAGAATTCAAAATAATTTCTATAATATTAACTCTTTGAACTTGGCTTTCTTTTAGATTTCACAACTTTTTTATTGATTTTGTTACAAACGACACTTGGCCCGTTTTACAGAATGTTTTTGTTGGGATTAAATAATTGTCTGATTCCACTTTTAAAACGATTTATCTCTATTCCGTCACGAATGGTATCCACCAATGAAGCAGTTTATATTCAGCACCAAATTGGAGAGAGCCTCGACTCGATTCGCTTAGGCGTATTGTATTTAGTTGATTGGATCGAGTTTAGCAAATAGATAAAAGGGATTGTTGGGGATGCGATGCGACTAGGCGAGTCATTTTGATTAATTTCTACTGTTTGCTCGTCGGATCACGACTCTATCAAGACGTGGAATGGAGTCACAAAATAAGATGTTATTCTTTTTCCGCGCAATATTTGTTTTTATAAAATAGCATTTATTTTATAATAGGTAATATAAGCATTGTAATTATTTGGTTTTGAAATTATTTTCAAATACCTAATTATTTTATCGTATTGCAAAGAGGATATTATCAGCTTTTTAATGATTATGACAATTGACACGTTCCATAAACAACAACAGCCAACAGAATCTACAGTTTTAAAACGCTTGTACCTGAAATTTGCTGCACGTTAAAATATTCTTACATCCGATTCACGTCCTTGTGTCGAGACATGTTTCCAGTTTGTTTACCAGGTGGGAACATCGGGGATATTCGACAGCTTGGGAGAGTTATTGTACAAATTGACGTTTTTTTTTGCACTTAAAGTGCTATTTTATCTCTAAAATATGTTAACAACAAATCAAAAATTTCAACCGTAGACAGGATTTGAACCTGCGTGTTTGGAAAACCGTCCCAACGCTATAACCAACTAGGCCACTACGGTTCTCCTCCAGAGCGGTGAAATTGTTGATCTGTTGTTTCTTTAGAGCGTCTTTGAGTGGACACTAGCGACATCTTGTATATAATTTTACAACTATACTATTATGACTAGTCTTTCTTTCCAGAAAGAATTCGAGCCATTAAATGATATCGCTACACTTTTAACTTTTTTTTTGTGGGTTTTTTTTTTGCACTTCAATTGCTATTTTATTTCCAAAATATGTTAAACAACAAATCAAAAATTGTTTTATTGAAGTTTTATTTATTCCCATTCTGTGATTGATTAACCCTGACCTTGATTCGTTCAAAAAGTCATCAATCATCATTTAAGTAACTGACTTCAATCCTTTATGTCAACTAACAACATTGAGTTGATTTAGTGCAAACATTTTGAAAAATGTTATTTTGTAACACAAAAACACAACATTTTATGAACGTAGGAATAACTACCTGCGCCATTGGTACTATATCTATTTGAAGCATGAATACAGTAGATAATAGAAACCACATTTGCCGTCCCACTGGCTGAACACTGGTCGTAAATAGAATTGTTCGTAGCTCATTGCGATGATCCATTGTTTCCCCAAAACAGAGTATTATGGACTCTCCCGTGGAAATCTGATAGGTATTTTCCCGCAGTAAAAAGAAGCATTCATGTTAATCAGGGACCTCAGGGAGAATGTGTAGCTTACTTAAGGTGTTACAAGTTGTGATCTAATCACACCTTACTGTCTAGACCTTTGTCCAGTTGTTTTTAAGTTTATTCGTAACAAACAAACAAAAAAAGTCTTTCCTCTATAGAATATTAGACGGCATAGATTGCAGAGACTGTTGCGTCTTAACATCTGTTCATCATTTATCATAAAATAAATACGTGTTGGAATCCCTTTTTCTTAATTTCAAATAACAAATACTAAAATCGGCTCAGTGTAAATTTGTAAAATCTAATTGTAGAAGTTTATATCATTTTAGGTTGTTAAAAGGCAGGACAAAATTCCAAATCAACGGTTTATTTGCAAATAACGTTCCGCCATTTTGAAATGAGCGGTAATACACATTACGGTGGATTATGCAACTCGTTCTGATGATGGCGGCGCGCTGTAATGTAAGCCGGAATGAGAACAGCCTGCCCAGTGTCCACCGACAATAATCCTCAATGTCGATGATGAAACAGGCACTTGCCAGTTTAAGGCACTTCATTTCCGGCTTCTCATCACAAGCCCCTACACAAGAATGCAATTTCAATTCAATAAAAAAAAGATCCTGACGACAAATGTGAGATATCTCTTTTCGTACTGGTATTGACTTACAAGAAACACGAGTTTTAGAACTTTGAGTATTACGTCACGAATATATAGCTATAGTGTCTATAATAAAATTATAATGGTTCATATTGAGTTAATTAAGAACAACTAGAGCATATTTTTCGGTCGACGCGGACGTTGCGCCATTAATACTCTGATTGAGTCTATAGCGCTATTTTTGGGGTGAGTTACCTACAGTTTACCATGTTTGGATAGGGTATCCCTTTCCTTCTGAATTTACCAATGACTCTTGAAGTTTTTTTTTTTATCGAGAACTAAATACGAGCAGCAAGGAACTCTACGGCATCATCAATCCCCTTTATCAGATAGGCTGCGCGATCCAGCTGCAGGCTGCGCCGGGGAGAGATATCTCTCGCCGACTTTGATGTATTGAACTTTAATGCGATATCTCAATATAAGATACGAAGCAAACGCTGCAAGCACTTGCAACATCAAGCAACTGAATTAAGGAGCTTAGTGCTGTAAAGGTTTAGTTCAGAACAAGAAATAGAGATATTTATCTCTATTTCATTATTTAATGATTTATTATATTACTTTACCAGGAACCAGCAAAGTATATTTTTGTAACTGTCGCATGTCGCAAAAATGTAATAGCTAGGTACCACACAAAGTTTGTTGCAGTCTGCAAGTGTATCATGAATAAAACATGCCCAACTCTATTTGTAAATCTCTTTAAGAACAAACATTAAAACTACATAAGTAATGTTGCTAAGATGAATTAGAGAGAGATCTAAAGTTGTGCACCGAACAAAACAACAAGACTATTTGATCATTTTGGTGCGAGTTATTTTCATAAAGTAAGAAAGAGAGAAAGAAATTTTTTTCTTCGGTACCAGTTATTAGAATGCTATAAGGCAACTTAAAATCTAAATAGCATAAAGGTACACTCGATACCATAAAGGTTTTCAACTTATGCTCTCCAGTCAAAGACTGTGGCGCTGATTTTCAGTAGGAACCTTATAGACAACAAAACAGAAAACTATGCAATAATGGCAATAGTTTCAGAATCCGAAACATGGGCAAATGCATAACAAAAATCAAAATTTGAAACGGCAATATATCTGGCTGGTGTGTCGTCACGGGCAAATGTGCGGTCGCGGTCGCGGGCGCTAGGTACATCACCGCGTGGCGGACATCATACTCTATGACGTCACTTGGTGCTAAGCGAACCAACGTAGCAAGCCTACTATAACGCCCGGCGGCACAAGCCGCAGAAACGAGCGGCCCGCACGAAACTCCTCCCACTAGTGTGTCGTTAGGGCGCCGGGCGACGAGATGCGCGATTTATGCACGAATGCACCATTTACCTACAAAATACTCTCGTAGGTTCTGGTATTTTATTTCATGACGATACAATACAACGTTCTCTTATGTTACGAGTGGTTATATGTATACGTATTCTATATATACTGCACGTCAAAGTCCAGTAACCAAAGACTTTTTTCTACTTGCGGAAGGATTTTCGAGTCGACAAACTATTTGATAATGTGCCATAGTTTAAATAAGCTGTTGATATGGTTTGTATAAACGATTGCTTTCACAAAACAACGACCGCAGCAAAATTAATAATATTTGGATAATTATAATAAATAAAAGTTTGTTTTAATTATTATAACACAACAGCTACAGTTTATTTCTAAAATGAAAAGATCTTACAACTAGCCTACTAAAAGAGACATTTAAAACGCTCCTTACACGAAACAATATCCCGGGTTATTTTTCTTCTCTTGACGGTAAATGGGCTTATTCTCAGACCTGTTTATTATTTAACTCTATAAGTAATATAACAAAGAGAACACTAAAATAACACTCACTTTTCTTACTTTTGAAGTAAATTGGACAACAAAATGTCTTTCTAAGCCGCCAAAGAAAGTTCCTTGCATTTCTGATGCTCTATTTTTGTAGCAGTTATTGGAAAGAATATTGTGCCGAATACATATATTATACTAGTTAGCAGTTTAATATAAAAAGGAGACTACCAAAGTCTTATTTTTATGCCTGTCATAAACAGTCGTAAATTAATTCTGAAAACTATGATAAACAAAATATATGTGCCAATGACGTCATATTATTTATAACACATTTGCTCGTAAAGGGTCTCTTACTACACCAATTTCAATATTGTATTGTATCTTATTACGTACTTGAGCGTAATCGTAATGTAAAATGCACGAGTGCTGTAAAACACACAAGTTTTTTTTTTTAATTAGGTAAAACGCACGGTTTATCGAACGGTACTTTTTTAAATCTTAGCAAAGAGTTTTTATGGCAGAAAAGTGGTCAACATTTTATAAATAAAATTAACTTTGGGAGATAAAGTATAATAAAATAAACATTTAATTCTTTGATTTAATTAATTTTTACAATAAATTACAACCATTTATTTGTAACAAAATCAAAAAAATATTAATTTACTTTATTAGTAATACTGGCTGGTTTTTGTTTCTTTGTACTATGGCTTAAAAAAGAAAGCGTTGATGCGCGCGCATCCTAATTTGTGAATAAGTATAAATTATTCCGCGCGCTTTTTCTTTTCGCTGTATTGTTAATTTTTTTTATCTAGTTCTATTTATTTCCTCGCAAATATGTTATAAAACGTCGTACGACATACGTGCGCTTTGATAATTACAGCCTCTGCCTTCTTATAGCCCTCGCCTACGGCTCGGGCTAGCAATATCGCCTCGGCTGTAATGATCAACCCACCGCACTTATATCGTAATGTACTATTACATGCATTTTCAAGATTAAAAACTTTTTTTTTATTTGTAGCATTATTATTTATCAAGATGTGATATTGATAATAAATTCATTAATTACTCACTTATCTAAAATAACAAAGTAAAATTAAATTGTCAACGTGCCGTTAATGTTAATCATTTCTATATTATGTATATTGAAATTAATCATGTTAATTTCAGTTATAGTTTGCATTTCTTATGATTTTTTTTTTCTCTTTTAAAGGGAGATGGCCATCAAACATGCACCTTCTAAGAAGGTAAAACCTCATAATTTACCTCCTACCAAAACCTCGCTACCAAAATTACTTATCCCTTGCAATTTAATTAAAATTTCCATACTAGCTACAAATAATAAATATTACCTAACCAAGAAAGTTGAAAGGCGTCCAATATTCGAAACTGATTTATTAGAAGCTTTCGGTTATCTGCTCAATATTCTGTGTTTTATTACCCTCGTAAATTTCCTCCCATTGGAGTCTGCAGGTATGCATAAAAACGACCATTTTATTAAACAGTTGGTGCAACTAAGTTATGTAATAAACCTGGTATGTTTCCGGAAATGTATGTTTTATCTGAATTATTTTTTATTTATTGTACCTACACAAGTAACACGAAAATGGCAATACACACAGAATGACGCCACAAACGGTACAGCTTATTTATTGAAAGAAATGTCTTCCAGCCATATTTTACACCAACCAAAAGACATCAAAATGTTGTAGTAACACACATCTTGGAACTATTCTAGTTGAAAATGCTACTTAATCAATGAAGTTCGACATAAAATCGATGGAAAAGTAGAGCGAAAATACTGGTAGAAGTAAAGAACAATCAATCGTTTTCTTATCCGTCGCTTTGAAACCTGCATTGACGTAATATCGGTTTGCAAAACAGACTGTTTGTAAGGGCGACAGTATGGGAGGTCTGTTGCCAGCTAGCGGTCGCTAGTAGAAATAAACTTATATTTTGAATTTGCACGAACTCCGAGCACAGGCTGTGATGACGTCACAGCCATCCTTTTCCCATCCTACTCAGCTCCTCTCAGCAAATGCCGCGTGATGTACTCGTACGAGTCGACGAACGCGAAGCTGCGAAAGACTCTTCCTTCACTGCCAAGATTTCCTCCACGCTAATACATCTGGAAATACTCTAACATTTGTAAGATTTCTACTTCTGTAGCTCTGAAATAAAAAATCAGCCAAGTGCGAGTTAGACTCGCGCACGAAGGGTTCCGTACCATTATCTATACCTAAAACAACGGCAAAAAATCACGTTTGTTGTATGGGACAACTTAAATATTTTTTCATACTGTTTTTAGTATTAAATTTGTTGTTATAGCGGCAACAGAACTACATCATCTGCGAAAAATTCAACTGTCTATAAATATGATTCAGTCTGGTGACAGACGAACGGATAGATGGACGGACAGCGGAGTCTCAGTAGTAGGATCCCGTTTGGGTAAGGAACCCTAAAAAAGTGATTAAGTACATCGAACTGATGATGAATGAGTCCGATATTTTTCGCGATAAAAAGTAGCTAATGTTAATCACGGTGAAGGTGAACGTAGCTTTCTAATGATGAAAGATTTTTTTCAATCTATCTAGATGTTTTGAGTTTATTCCTTATTTATATAAATAATTATAAAAATAAAATCTTTCTTTTTTATACCGTTAAGAGTTTAGATTTTGAGTCCACAAAAATTATAGTTTTTATCCTGCACACACAATGATATTATATCGCATACCCTGCTTCACACGACTCGTCTCATAGAGCTCGCTCGGCTCGTGCCGTAATGAGGATAGATGTATTCATGGCCGATTAAATATATTAACCACCTGTTTGAAAAACGCCGGTAACAGCGCCGGAATCAGACTGA
This sequence comes from Scrobipalpa atriplicella, assembly GCA_029255725.1. Lineage (NCBI taxonomy): Eukaryota > Metazoa > Arthropoda > Insecta > Lepidoptera > Gelechiidae > Scrobipalpa > Scrobipalpa atriplicella. The sequence continues at coordinate 9,903 of JARACY010004164.1, read as the reverse complement.
GCGAGCCCGAGCTAATTCAACTATTGATTAAGTTACTTACGTAGTTCCTTTTCTGAAAGGTTTTTTACTCTAGTTTACGAATTCGATCAAAAGTTTATAAAAAAAGGTCAAGTTTGCTATAATTATGATTTCGTATCATGAGCGACTCATCATCATCTCCCTAGCCTTGTCGTGTCTGACCGTATCGGCTAGTATCATGAGCGACTGAAAAACGCAATAAGTGAAAATATTTTTATATTTGCAAAACTTTTGCTCGAAACTTTAACTGAGATAGAGTCGATGGCATTAGCGAAATCACCAAGCTTATAGCATTAAAGTGGAGTGAGATCACAAAGCATAAGTGTTCCGTACGCCGCCAGCAGATTCATTCTAGCTGCTTGGTGTAGGGGTTAGCGTGCTACTATAAAATTGTGTTATTAGCTACTACTTATTTGTACCCAGAAGCCTTTGAAATTTTCCCGTGAAACTGGAGCAGAGCGAGTGCTGCACGTTCGCGTCAAAAGAAGTTATAATTTGATTCAAGCTACGTGAAGTAGGCAGCAGGGAGGGGGGGGGAAGGAGCGGGGCGGGGGTAGGAGTTTCATAACAAACCCATTTACTCTCGTTGAGGATATTCTAACTAAAAGAGTTGCTTTTGAATAAGTTTTTCAGCATTGCGGTGCACATTTTGGTTAAAACTGGGTGTAAAATATTAATTGATCAACTTTAGTGTACGAACCTAACATAAACTGAATTTCCCGAGGAATCATAGGCCTAAATACTTATGAAACAAAAAATTTGGGCCTCCGATTCAAAATGACTGGAGCAGCTGGCATAATTTGTATCGGTCAATTTCATTTTTATATTTCGACCTATATTCCTTGGGGAAACTTGTTCAGTTTCATGGGTACACCCTAAAGCTTGTTTTACTATTTTTTTTAATGATTACAAGAAAAATAACTGTACGTAAAAATGTGCACAAGTGTTTGCACAAGTACTAGTTGATCCCATATTGAAAACAGAAGCGGTTTAGGAATATTGTGTAAAGTAGAACACGATACGACCTGACACTTTCTCCTTCGTCTCTCTTTTTACCTGTCTCTGTTTTACCTACAAGTTTACAAAAATATGCTATTATATACACATAAAAAATAATAGATAGTTTATTTGCAGCTCTCGTACATATTTAGAAGTAGCTTCGAAGCGATTCATAACTTTGTACATTGAAGGAGTTTAAAGAGTTGGCAAGATTGCTTTACAGGCGTGGGAGCCTCGATATTAATAGTGTGGTGTTTGCGGGAAACTTGTGCTTACCTACTAGCTATAAAGTGCATGTCTAGTTTCCATTTTAAACAATGTTTTGAAATACTTGAACAGATTTTCTGGATATTTGCGCTTTAAAGAAGAGAAATCGAAAAGAAATCCGAGAATACCCGTGAATACGAATAGCCTTTGAAATAGTTAAAATGTAAAATAAATAATGCAGTGTCAATATTAATTTTCTTGTTTCATGAATGTTATTTAAGAATTCCACGTAACGAGGCAAAAATAGTACATTGTTTAACGAGGAGAGGACACGACCGGGAATCGCATTTTCTTCCGAGTTATACATAGTGCTTTATACTACACCTATGAGGAAAATATAATCAAAAATCCTTGTAAGATAAAGAATGATATCACTTACATGAGAAGATAACTTAAGAACATTTGAAGTGTCATCATCCATGCGAACAGAACACAAACAAACAAAACACATATTAATACAGTTAAACATTACATCGAAAACACTAAACGCTTAATTTACATTGAATAAGTCATATAAATCAAAGAACGAAAAAGAATTCGCGCGGACATGTTGATTTTGCCATATTTTTTACTTAAAAATATAAAAGAGACAAATGAAGCAAAGCACATACTGCCAAAAAATGTAAGTGGCCAGTATCATTTTGTGGGCTTCGACATACAAACTTTTTATTTTTTGGCATTCGCCTGTTTCTAGTTTTGAATTATGAATTTAAAAAAAAAATAGGAGGGGAGAAAATACTTTCTCCCCTAGGGGAGAAAGTAAATCCCATATATTTTTGCCGCCCGCATATTCGTTCGCTTGGATTTACGTACTTTCTTTCCTTTTTTTAAGTAAGAACTAATATACTTTCCGAATAGGTGTAGTATAAAATATTTTATCTACACTCATGTCGTAAATCCTTCATTTACTTATCAGAAACGCTAAGCAAATGATATACCTTTCGATGCAGCCGTGACTAAGGAACCATACAAATTTCATTTCGTTATCGCAAAGCTGTAACAAAATGAAGTTTTTTTTTTAATTTTTACGCAGATGCTTGCTATTTGAGCAAACTAGAAAAGAAGAAATAATGATTACTTTATTTTTTCTTTAATTTAAATTTGTTGTATGAGTGTAGATAAACTATTGTATGAAACTGTACATAATTAGTATTTAACACTCGTGTATACATTTATAAACCACACTCGTGTTAAATATCCCTCATTATGCAACAGTTACATAAATAGCTATTTATGAGTCAAAAGTTGGAATTGTTCGCATGTTATCGTAATTGTGCGCTTCCGCTCCGTCGCGACCCTCGTCACCACCGACGCTCCATTTGTCACTGTACGGTATTGTCTACTACCTTTCAAATACCTACATTTACACAATCAATACAACTCACTACTTTACAAGAAATAGGTATCCGAGTTGAAGAACTTTTCATGATAAATTTGCTCGTCGATCGTGAACAAAATACGGTGCAAAAAATATTTCATTTAGTTAATTTTCAATTTTTTTTCCATCCATTTTAGCATGAAGAAGTAATAAACATAGCTATACCATACAAAAACTTTGTAATTTACGTAGTCTAGTCTAACTCATATTCGTTTTTAGGAAATAATTTTAAAAACAGTGTTTTAGTATGACAAAAATTATTTCCTATTTATGGACAAGGTTATGGTGTTTAGGAGCATATCAGGTTTTATCTGTATCTAAGGTAAAACTGCTCTAGGTGTTGCTTGCATCTTAGTTACAGCACCACGAAATATCTCTTAATAATAAACCAAGCAAAGTTAGGAAGAAAATATAAGAAAAATATAAATATAATATAACACTCAATATAATTGACTTTCAGTCAACCGTTTCCGGAAAGCTCTATTCCCTTTAGGACCATTTTGTCGACTTCCTAAAAATGTCGACTTCCCAAAAAGTTGAGTTTCCTAAAATGTTGATTCCTAAAATGTTGACTTCGCAAAAAGTTCGAGCGAAAAAAGAAACAGTTTTACAAAAACTGACCAAGTTGCGACATAATAACAGGAAACTTTCTGTACCAAAATCTGACGTACTTGGTCTCCATGTTACCTAAACACGAATAAAACATTTAAACTTTTCAAGTCACGGTTTATTTGCTGCTTAACTAGAATGTAAAAAAAAGCAGCGAACAAAAGAAATTCAATCTGACTCCCACTTTCCGAAATGTATCCGTGCCGATTAACGACTCGAACTTCTTGGTATCATCCTTTCGTCCGACTTGAACTTTGGACAATTATTATATTGAATCCTTGGCCACGACTGCAGCTAAAAAACTTGGTGACATCGGAACAGCTTTTACAGCTCTACCAAGGTCAAGTCCGATCGTGTATTGAGTGTTGCTGCCACTTTTGGGAAGGATCTGCCAAGTACCAGCTGGCAGCCTTGGATTATATTGAAAAACGTGCTGAGAGGCTCATCGCCTATACAAAACTGGTTGAGGCTAAACTGCAGAGCCTCGAGCACCGTCGCAAAGTAGCTTGCCTCTCGGTATTTTACAGGATCCATTTCGGTGAATGTTTCCGGAACGTTATAACCTGGACTTTTTCAAGGCAAGAGTGAATAGGCATTTTCTAGGCAAACATGCTCCATCGTCGTCTGCATCGTCACTTTCGATCAAGTAAGATGGCGGACAAATGGTTTGCCTATTGTTTATAAAAATAATATGGATATGGGGAATTTGATAACCTTCGATATATTTTATATACGATCAAAAATTTAATGTATTGCTGACTCGCTTTGCCGTCTTACTTGCTGAATTGTTATAAAACAAAAGCATGTCAACTTCCTTTCTCATTCTCAGTCTAAAATCATTCAACAACCGTGTTTATTGATCGCATGGGAACAGAGATTATCAAATTTTATTTTAATTGGAAATTTTATGCGATTTTGTTTCTCATCAAAACAGCGGATTAATAACGTACCTACTTTATTTAAACAACAACCTCCTACCGTAAGGATTAGTCTGAAAAATAACAGGATTATAGGATTTCTATAGAAAATATTCCATAACAAAATGTACCTACGGTAAGGTATCGCTAGAACAACAAAACCCGCTGGAAATTAACTTTGTCCCGAAAACGGATCAGATACCGCGATAGTTCTAATTTAACCGCCCCTCGGGGCCGGATCAGCAAAAACAATGTTTTGGAGTTGAAAACGTTGTTATACTGCGTATTAAGCTTGTAACGGTACGTAATATGAATAAATACTTCATTGTGAAAATAACAATCCTGATCCCATAGGTACCTTTTGGGAATTTAAATCCGTTTACTTGACAGAAAATCAGGTGGATTCAGCCTGCATTGTCCTAACCAAACTGGGGAATATCTCACCATGTGATAAATAGACAAATATCAATTATGTCCCCCCCCCCCCTGGGAATCGAACCCAGGACCTCCGGATCGGGAGCCCATGGCTCAGACCATTTGGCCACGGAGGCAGTCAGATGTTATCTGGATTGGAAAAAAATATATGGTACTCTGTCATTTACGTAATAAGTACCCATTTCGATGATACTCGGTCGTTTGGCAGAATATTTAAATATCATAATTATTTCAAACAAACTAGAAGCAAAATCCCAGCCAAGCAAAAAGAAACCGCAAATTGGATTTCTGGAAATTCATTAATCTTGTATTTCACTGTTGTGTTTTCTACGTATTTTCTAGAAATAAATTGAATGTTAACAAAATAATAACTTACAGAAAATAATTACTCAGAATTTCAGCTGCTGGCATAGATTTCAAACTACGAATAAGTTATTTCATTGGTCTTCTTCACAAAACAAGCAGAGTTTTTTTTATACCTTTGAAATGTGTATGTTCTGCTGGATGATGTTGGGTAGCCACACGTCTAACAGTGGCCTAATGTGGCTACTGTAGTATATTCTTAACTAAACACACAACACTTTGATCGATATCCTCATTACAAAGCCTTGAAATATATCCGATACTCGGCCACCAGACCCCACTGGACTCGCCCTCCCAGGAAAGGGTCGTAGTTTCATCGGCACTAAATACTTGGGACACTTATCTTGTCTATTGGAGATCAAAACACGATACCCTTAACTGTGTCCTTTATGTAATACATCAAATACAACCTGACGTTTCCGAAGCCGATCGAGGGTAAAGGGTCGCTCCCTTGCGGTTACTGCCAAACTTACTCACCTTCACCGCACTGTGTAATTCAATTTTATCCCAGGACTGTTTCGAAGGTCCATTTGACCGGGAAATATTCCTGGAAATCTGAATTTTAAGCTTAAGGCTCAACAATAACTTAAATACATTTTTCTCAAAATATCCCTGATAAATAAAAAGCGACTTCTAAGAATGACCTCTATTAGGAATATTTTTAGTCGCTTGGATTTTTTATTAGATTACTTACAGACTCGAAGAGTGCTACATAAAAGAAAAATGTAGTTAGGTACTGTTTAAAGAAAAATTACAGTTACTTACTGAGCTCAATAAATTATTATCCCTTACAGGGTAGGCAGAGCGTAATACGCATAGTAAAAGGCGTTTTTGCCACGTCTGACGAAATATTGAAGGCTTTTAAATTGAAATGAGTATCACTATAATGACACTTATTAGCCCATTGCCTAAATTACAATACACTATACCTTACCCTCAAATCCCTTTGCTGACTTCTACAGCATGCCCGGGATGAGAAGCAGCTGGCACATTCTATGTTTTTCTATTGCTCCAAATTCAGCAGGGAAGTAAAATTATCTCAATTGTATTTAAATTTAGGACGCGCTGGTGAAGAAAACTTGAACCTGAAAGACGACGACCGACTCCGAACTCAATTAATTGTTCCTAACTTCGGGACACGGTCTCAGTTTTGTTCGCACTTTACAAGTTTGTGGAGCCTCTTTATCATCCCCACACACATACACACACACACACACACACACACACACACACACGGACAACTGAGTATGTAAGTGTTTTGTATTACGCACTTTAGATATGTAATGAAGTTGCAATAATAATATTAAAGTGCTAGATAGAATAGGTGTTTAGTCAGCTTGCATTACTATTTTACGACATATATAATTCTAAAGAGAATATTGTTATATTAAGCAAAGTATCTGACTTATAATCTTACAAAGTGATACTTAGTAATATTTTCCCTTGGTACGATTTATACATAAGCAGCCCTCATTATAATTTACATTTAACGTTCGAATTTAACAAACTTTATGATGAGGTAGAATCTGAGACAAGCTTCATACTAAAACTGAAGTGAAAACATTTTGGAGAGAGACAGAAAGAAATAAACAACTTGGTGACTGTCAGTTAAAATACAAATCTACAAATACAAAGCCGACTGCTGGTTGGAGTTTACTTGCCTGTCTCTGGCACTCAGACAGTAGGTATCAAGTAAGTCTTTCTAAGACGATAGACAGATTTGTAATTTTCTTAATAAAGAATTAAATTATGTGTATTTTTTAATTTCGAATTATATCAGGTTTTAAGTTGCAACTGTTATTTATTTACTTCTTTTATTAAATAACATAAAATCATGTTCTATAAAAAAGTATTGATGATATTCCTTAAGAAAAAAAACAAAAAGTACTTAATTGAAGAAAGTTAATAATTTGATAATTTTATATAATCATCCTAATATTATTGAGTTTAAAAATAAACTCTTTTAGCCCAAATAAAAAAGAAACAACTACATTTTATACACAATTTAAGGAAAACCATTCTCATATTTTGGTACGAATACGTTATTCTGTACAAAATAAAAAAGAGACAGTTTTTCTTTCTTCAACAAACTTTTATTCCGTCGCGAGCACTTACAGTTTATTATAACTTGGTTCACACTCCGCTTGCGAGAAAACTTTTAAATTAAGTTACAATATTTCTCTTCTTGTTGCATTTACTCTTCACGGAAATAAATAAATGAATGCAGGTACCTATATTTATCAAAGAGCCCACTAAAAAGGCCATTGAGAATTCAAATGAAAATAATGACATAAAAATATATTGTATAACGTGATTGTCTAATAAATCTGCAATTAAAAAGAAATGTTTTCTTTTAGTTAACTTGTCTACTGATATTTTATTACATTGAACAGAAAATTATCTCAACTTTTGACTTTTGAAGTGTGAAAAGGGTGAAGTTAGTTCAGAATTGGTTGGAATGCTGAAGTTAAATTGCTTATCAAAATATTTGATTGTAGGTATAAAGTGCCACTTCTAAAAACATTTTTTTTTAAATATTGTAACAGGGAAGCCACGTCTTTGCGCGACGGCGGCGGCGGTGGCGGCGGTGGCGGCCATGACCAATATATAGACCAAGAGCATGATACCGATACACTTGTCTAAAGTTTGGATAATATTTAATGATGCCTGTAAGCAAAACAATACCTATTTATTGTTTGTAATCCAGTAGCTTACCAATATAACTTTTTGATGTACATAATTTGGAACACATACAAAATGAAGGAGACATTATTTACGAACTATATTTATTTTTATTTCGGCTATATTTCGATTGGTAGACGTTTGAAAGGTTTTTATTTAGGTATGCCACACTCCATGTATTGAAACGTCAAATAAATTTAACTTAGCCGAATCGCATCCTATTATTCTGACATAAGCAATCCAGCGAAACCGGGAATACCAGATTAGGATTCCCCGATGATATGGGTTCGAGTATTACCTAGACGTTTCCATATTGTTCCTGTCGTATCAGATGAATAAAATTATCCCCAGAAATCGCGGAAGTAAAAATGTTGTTGATTGAAAAGTACAAAATGAAACAAAGCTCGAGTTGTATTTGAACATCACGTGTCGAGTGTGAGAGGAAGGGGGGAGATGGCAGGGAACACGATATTATTTGTTTTGTATTCCATTTCCCGATATTCAATCTGTGGTTCGATTTACTTCAACCAATCACATCACATCTGTTTTCATATACATAATCATCATCTGTATTAGCCCTTAGTCAGACGTGGCGGAACAACCTATGTTTAGGTCGTTTTTGCTCTGCCTACCCCATTAGGGATACAGGCGTGATTTTATGTATGTATGTATGTATGTATTAAGTAGGCATTATATATATATATATTTTTTTAAGAAAGTCAACATTTTATTTTCATCATGTCAATGTGTAATTTTAATAATGTTAAAGGTATAATATTGAAATGTTTTGTTAGTATTTTTACGTTTTTCAATAAAATAAGTTACTGATATAAATTTTGGAGTTTTGTATTTTAATCCTCTACTCCTTACTTCGCTCAATGAACCAACCTAAACAAACAATAATTTTGAAATTTTCTTCAGATAACCAATTTCTGATAAAATATAATACTCATTATGGTTATTAAATGCAAATCTTTCCGTGAAATCGCCTTACAATTAATTTCCAGTTGTAAATTACGTTTTCGCTTCACAGTACACAGCCGGAAATAGGTATAGAATATTTTTCATGACAATAGAATGGCTAAAATATTTGCCGTTTGTTTAAATTTTATGACTGAACATTGTAAAAATAACAGCGATTTTAGTCAAATGTTGCACAAAAAAAAAACAGGTTTTCTATGCAAGTACTTTCATTTTCTATGCAAACATCAGGGTGAGTTTTATTTCAAGATTAAATTTTTGTGCTTTGGGAAAGTTGTTTGTTATCATTAGCAGAACATGGTGGTTTAAAGGAATGCTAATTTACTAAAGTACAAAAATAACTTGAAAACCAAAGCGAAGTGAAAGTAACAAGATTGTGCTCCGCCACTACCTCGACCCTCGACCCTCGTCTCGTCACTCATCACTCACTGACCACTCTCCACTCTCTAGTTGTCACCAGCGATTTATCACCTCCCACTACCTACAATGAAGTATTTTCTGTACAATCTTATTGTTGTTTCTTCATCTGGGGTATACTATACTACGATCATGCTGGACTGGAAGCAAAAAAATATCAAAGACTTTTTAAATCATTTCCCGAAAAAAAAAAACTACACTAAACAACCTTGTATTTTTATATTTACTATCATAACTATCTCCTATGCTATTATTGTAGGTACATTTTATAATTTGGAGCTTCGGTATTCATCGTCAACGGAAAACGTCTATTACGATCCTCAAAATGCATATTTCACTTCTCTTCCCCGCCCGCAATTTCCTCGCTGAATATAATCATTTTGGGCGCTCTCCCGGCGAGTGGCGAGAATGTCCCGTCTATAATTTGTTGATACGTGCGAGTCATCGCCAGTCGCCAGTAGCCGGAATATATAACTCGAATTAGATAGCGGCTATACTATACAGTGTGACGAGACGAGGGTCGAGGGTCGAGGTAGTGGCGGAGCACAATCTTGTTACTTTCACTTCGCTTTGGTTTTCAAGTTATTTTTGTACTTTAGTAAATTAGCATTCCTTTAAACCACCATGTTCTGCTAATGATAACAAACAACTTTCCCAAAGCACAAAAATTTAATCTTGAAATAAAACTCACCCTGATGTTTGCATAGAAAATGAAAGTACTTGCATAGAAAACCTGTTTTTTTTTTGTGCAACATTTGACTAAAATCGCTGTTATTTTTACAATGTTCAGTCATAAAATTTAAACAAACGGCAAATATTTTAGCCATTCTATTGTCC